>CATLOQ010000229.1:0-56905 GCA_950022295.1 Bromus sterilis
TTTTTCATCCGGCGCCTTTCCGACGCCGCTGGCTGTCAATTGCAGCGAACAGGATGCAAAACTGTGAAAGTGCCACTACCACTACCGCATAACTGCCTTATCGTGAGGTGGCCATCTCGAGCAGAGAAGTTGCTGCTACAAAAGGATGGCCGCCCGAGAGAAAAAGAAATTCTGTCATGTTTCTTGTCAAAACAAAACAATTCAGTTCTGGCTATTTCGTCATGTGGACTACCGCCAATCGGCGGCCAGGCGAATTTGCTGTTTGGCCGACATATACCAAAACACCGCCAACTGCAGGCCAAGCCTGTCCGACGGCGACGAATTTACTTTTTGCTTTGCAACAACAGATAATGGAAATGCGGCGCCTGAGGGGCGGTTGCACGAGAGAAGAGGACAATGACGAGATAATTAGGTTGCGGCAAAAACTTGGTTTGCTAGCGTCAAGTATTACGCAACCAGCGACAAGCGATCCGCGCACGTTTTCAAGCTTGGAACTCGCAAAACTTGTTCCAGATCAATTAGCGCATCTTGCTGAAAAGTAAACATAATCGCCTTATGTGCCAAGAAGCGCTTGAACTCCTGTCAGGCACGCGAATCTTCCATTTCAAAAATCTAGATTCGTGATTTTTGTGGAAGCAACTCTAACTACTTGCCCTCCTCTGAACAGTTATTTCAGAAGTGTAAGATTAAATCCCAGGCCTTCCTTCGAGCTAACACACAACGTTGCAGTTACTTTGTAAACGCTACCCCCATCACGAGGCTAGGTAGTGCTCAAGTGCTCGCGTCAAAGATCGACCCTTCGTCAGTCCTTGTTGTTGTTGTCGTCGTCGTCGTTGTCGTAAGTGAATGTTTATACAAAACGAACAGTTGACAAGCGTCGCAATTCAAGATATAGCCCCGAAAACTAGCTGCCTCTCCTAACGGCCCATCATAACCAAATCAATGATGCGGCAGAGTTGTGCGAAGCCCGTTAAAATTGTCGATGTTGCTCTTAGAAAGCTTCCAAGCTAATAACAAGACTCGTATCAATTCGACTTTCATCCCTATTCGTTTATTTGAACCCCTGGGAGACTGATGATCGTAAACATGAGCGCATACGCACCCGGACGAGGCTGTTGTGTCGAGCGACTACTTCACGAAGCTTGCACAACTCTCGAATTCTATTCGCAGACAAGGCCATGAATTTGAGCCATGAATGTTGATTCCAATGATTTGTCGATATCGAATGTCACTGGCGGTGGGCCGTGCCAGCAATCACGTTGGACTGCATAGAAAAGTTGTATCGAGTTGAGTAGTTCCACAAAGCACGAGACAGGCTCGAGGCTTTGCGGTTGACGTCGCCATTGGCATGGGCGTGACCGATTCGCTTCCAATTAACGTCGCCGAGAACAGTTCTAACAAGCCTAAAGCGGGACGCACTGTTCGTTGTGCTCGAGCGATGTTTCTTTCTCTCGCAACCGCAAAAGCTAACAGTTCACTTGGACCAAGTTCCCTTGAAAGACTATTAGTTGGCGCGCTACAATTCAATAACTATGTCATCTTTGGCCCCGAATGGCGAGGGTTTGTCTTGAATTGAGTGAGAAAGAGATTGTGTGGCTGGCTACTTGAGAGCGTCACAGATGCACTTGCAATCTGAGTGGATTTTGGAACCACCAGGAACATACAAAACAACGGTTGGAACTGAGCATGTTACGGTTTGAATGAAGCGAGCGAAAAAGAGAAATGAATTCAAGAGAAATCCGATGCATTTGTGCAACGATTCCCATTCTTTTTAGCTTTGCTTTAAGCGCAAAACAATCAACAAAACGTCAGCGCGAACTAGCGAGTAAAACTCGATGACTCACAAGAGGGGCCGTCTTTTTGTCCATTTGATGTTTGTCATCGAGCTATTGGGTCATTGGGGGGCATAAAGACAGTTGTCCGTGGCACAAGCAACCTTTGCATCTCTGGTGATGAGTTTCGAATGGCCGAGTTTCGGTCTGGAGAAGCAAGTCTAGCGTTCGAGATTTGAATGTTCCGGTCGAAGGTTTGTACGAGATGTTGTCATTTTCTACATAAACAATTCTTCCTTCTTTTTTTTTGTTCGACGCTTTCCAAAGTGGCCGATTTGGTTTGGACCAAATCTTGTCTCTTTTGAATAGAATTACATTTTGTTTGTTAGCAAAAAGACAAGCTGCTAATTGTTGTTACGGAAACAATTCTTAAGCAAGCTTATCGCTCACTTTAGAATAACGATCTTTCCTGTAAATTTTATCGAGCTTCAAAAACTGGTCCATAATGTGCTAGACAGAAACGATCTTCTGAGTTTGAGATTTTACAAGCACCGTCTAAACTTATTCAATTTAATGCCCTGATTTTCCAGCATTTGCCCGATAGTGACGAGAAACAAACTCATCGCAAGCCACAAAGATTGTTTTTGTTACGAGCTAACCTCGGTTGAAGTCAACCGAGACAAACGCAAGCTCACGACTGATTGAACTTGGCTCGCGACATCAACAACATCTACTTGAATGCATTGCCAACAGCTCGACTAGTTTGTTATACTTGGAGGTTGTTTTAAGACTGTGTGTTGCCGGCCTCAACTTGTGGCCACAATCTCGAGGGAGCGACCACGCAAACTAGTGTTAAGTGCATCGCCTCAAGTGCATCGCCTCTTCCGGCCGGATGTACTTGATTTGTTTGCGAGTCGCTGAATCTCGTTCGAGAGGTCCACAACAAAACTAGCCTTCGTTTTGTTCGCTGTTCTTCTTCACAACGAGCAACAAATAGCAAACTTCCGTTCGGATTGCTCAACAACAACGAAATAACAACAACAACAACAACAACTCGGAAGAGCGACCCTCATCAAGTGGGCGCAGCTCGTTGCGGCGATAATTTGTCGTCACTCGAAATAATTGTCGAGCGGATGCAATGGCAATCGAGCGAACGAGTTGATGTGAGGCGCGACCAGACTGGATGGATCTGAAAGCGCGACAGAGAGTTAGACAACAGCTTTGTGTTAGATGAACTCTCGAATAGAACCTAGACAGCATCGGTTGGGTTTGATTCGGCCGATGAAGAGTGGTCATGTAATTGAAACGAAACAAAATCATATTTCACGCAGCAACAAGTTCTCAGCCGATCGGGTCACGACTGCTCGTCATCGTTGTTGAAAGTGTTGAGATGCAACACTTTGTCAGATCGTTGGCCCTGCCAGATGAGATCTTGAGTGGTCGTTGTCGGATGCTAATGAAAACGGGCGTCATGTTGCAATCCTTGCTTTAAATCAACTTTGTTACCAAACGATCATGCAAACTGGGCAAACTTCAGCGAGAAACTGTTCTGTTTGCTGAACGCTCATATCGTGGCGCTTAATTCAAATGGTGGCCGCCCAATGATTGACTTTTTGAAATCAAAACAACTCCCTCCTTGTTTTGTATATTTTGGTTCTTGACGATTTTAAAGATCGTTTTTGAGAAATCTGCCTCGAGGCAAGTAGCCAAATGCTGTATTGTCAATGCAAACAGAAGCCGATCTAAAAATTTAAGCTTCTATTCGCAGCCATCGGAGCTCATGAAGCTGATGATCCAAATCGGCGTTGCGCAACAGCGATGCACACGCTGTACGAGTAAGCTTGCGGATGCCACATCTTAACCATTCATTCCGAGGCGCACTCTAACTCGATTATGATTCTTTGCGTTACAAAAACATTGCCACCGCCGTCAGCCCTACGCATATTTTCTCATTGAAAGCCGGCGGACGGAAATCATCAAACAATTCGGTTTGCTGTTTTAGCTTGAGCTTTAGTTTAGTTCTGATATGAAAAAAAAAGATGTCTAAAAAAACGTTTTCTGAGAGCATCCAAGTTTTTTGGCTACCACAAGCTGTTCATTGTGTGCACGGAACGAATTGATTGATTTCGCTTCTTCACGCTCTAAATGAATCCTCCTTTGCGTATTCAACTCTTGATGCAGACTTTGGTCACTCACTTGGATGGTCCCTCAACTGAACGATCAGAAAACGACGACGAAATATGGATTTGTTATCTGGCCAAAGGCGTTAGTTGTCTTGGTCTCTCGAGTTGGATACGAGCAGACAGTTAAGTCAGGCCACTTGTTGTGTGAACTAAACTACAAATGAAACCGAATTGGCAGCGTTTCTGGCGAGACTGCAGCCAATCATTTGGCGACAAGAGCCAAACGAGAGCGACTTTTTGAATCCAATAAAAACTTGGCCGCTCGTCCGGCTAGACACTGGCATGCAACTGGCAAGTGACACGCAATATCCGATTATGACGAATCAAATCGCGTTGGTTGGTTCGCCAATCTCGATCTCAATCACGGTGAGATTCAACTGCTGCCATCATTCGCACACACACACACACACACGCACTGCGTTGTTTTAAACTTTCGACAAGAAGCGCCCCGAGCGAGTGGAATCATTCATAATGATTAATTGGCTGCCGGTTGGATGCGCTCGTCAAGATGTTGATTTTAGAAAATCAACAACAAGAGCTGACTGCCACTTGCAAGAAACTTGATTGCAAAGTCCACGAACAGTGATGATGATGATTCGTTACGATTCTGATTGCTGGGCGCCAGTTTTGACTGTCTGCTTGCTGGCTCAATTTCGTTTTGTAGTCAAACTGACTCTACCTGTTGAGCAAGTCTTGCATCTTGACGCGAATTTAGTAAGGGTATAATGGACTTGGGCGATCGAGTTCAGACTCGCAAAACCACAGCTAGTCGGCCGCATTAATGATGATAAAGCCAACATCAAAGCATGCAACAGGTTGGTGGTGTTTGCAAGCAGTCACTTCATAGCACAAGCAAGTCAAGTTGGCAATCGTTTGGTCACCTTTGCTATTTCGTCGTTCTTTGGCGCCTCCAAATCCGTTCTTTGGTTTCTCTCTATTCAGTTCAACGTTCCAGTGAGAGTTGTTGAGTTAGACGACAAACGACTTCGCCCTCGATCGGCCGCCAACTGGCCAAGTCCAACCAGAACAGTTTTGGATAGCAAAATTGATAGTTCCGCTCTTCTTAGTTGGCAGTTTTAGCCAAGAGCGACGTGCCAAATCGAGATCGTCCCCCTTTGATGTCCCAATTATTTGTCTCTTAACACAGAGCAAAAGCAAACTTCAATGCAAGAATCACTTTAACAGCTGGCAAGTCGGCCAGCTGAACTAACTCATCGGACAGCTCAAGTTGAACATCCATTTGACGATATGGAGCTGAGACTTTGGTAAACAGCAATCGAATGATTGGAATGAGCTGACCTCACCCATCTTTGTCGCTGTTTAGACACCTGGTCATGTTCGCTGTTTGGAAGCCACTTTCACACTTATAAGCTTTGTTGAGTGAACAAGCTTCAATTGATGCTTCAAGTGAAGCGCCTCCGCACTTCTCTCGCTGATGTTGCAACTTTTTTGCCCCTTACCAACCTGTTGAATCGATTCGAGAACCTACCTCACTCATTATGCTTGTTAGATTAAGTGCCAACCTGGCCAACGCCCAGAGTATTTGAAAAGCAAAGGCACCAATTGAGCGCAATCAATTGCAACTACCGGCCATCATCGGTGATTTATTGGTTGGATATGTGGAAGACGTAATCAGTGGAAGGTCGTCGTGTTAAAAAGTTGTTACATTTGATTGGCGTGCGACATCTGGGAAATTGAATTGAAAGGAGCGCTTTTTTTCAACGTGTTCAACAGCTATCGGTTGGACACACTGAGAAGCGAACTTTCCAGACTCCTGAACTTGTGCTAGAATGCTCGATTCTGGTTGCCAAGCTTGTCAGTGAACTTGTAAATAGAGAGCGATTATCGACCGAGACAACAAGCAGCGTTGTAATCAGGCGAGAGGGTGAGAAATTCGAAAATGTGCTCGCCTGGGTGGCAATGTTGCGATCTTGTAGTTTTGTAAGCCTTCGCAAGCTATTCAAATAACTTGCTGTGCTTCTAACGCAACTTTGTAAGCAAATTCGTACTTTCAAATTAGTGCCTGTCGCTTATAAAACTAACCCAACACGAGCAGCACGACGAAAAGTCACGAACTTGGCCCGTAAATGCCTGTCGCTCCACCTGTTATGTTCGACATCGACCGATCGATTGGTGTTCAATCGACTTGAACTGCACCATTGGTTAGTAGCAACATGAAGGTGCCTTTTCACGATACTGGCAAGCAAATAGGGACGTAAGCTAAACGTTTGCTCAATACACTGAAAAACAAACAACTTTCCGAAAAGGCCAATCAGATATTAATAATTTGCACGCGCCAATCAAAGCGAGAGGCGCAAGTTCCATCGAGCGGCAGGTGAATTTTAGAGACAGATCGACCTGTAGAGAGAGAGAGAGAGTTGTTTGAGGTTCATGATTCTCAATGGAACAGTTTAAGCCACAAGTTGGCGAGACAACCTCTCGAATTGAGTCACCTTGTGAGCCAGGCCAGAGTCCAAGTGTGATCTAGCTGATTTTTTTTTGTATTTAAGGTGGTAAACCACAAAAGAAATGATCAGCTGCGCCATTTTTGGTCTTCAAACTAACGTAAAACGGCGAATATATCGAACAAGCAATCTCTTTTGCCTCGATTCGAGTTCTTCAGATTGCCAATTCGCTGGCCACAATCACGAGAGCGCCCAGGGACACTCTCGATAAGCCAGATGCAAACTTTTATACTAAAATCAACTGGGCTGGCCAAGTACAACGAACGAGACACAAATCAAGCTCATTCGACTCGCCAAGCGAAGCAACTCAACAACTTGCGAGCTATCAATCAATCAATCTGATCGAAATATGGCCAATCAGGCGCTTAGTTCGGAGCTGACCAAAGATGATCGGCTCACATTGTCCAGCTTTGGAAGCGACTTTGGGACGGCGCCATACAAAACTCAACCATCAGCTCAAGCCTCGAGTTGGTTCAAGTCGAGGTGGTTTGAACAAAAATTTGGCTAGAAAACAGAGAAAGGCTAGAGCACATTCCGTCATCCTTACACATTCTGACAAATCCTCTAAAATTTGTTCGAGTTAGAAAGTTTCTTTGGCTGTCGTTTGTTATGCTGTTTCAAGCCAGTTCTACTAACCAAATTAGTGCCACTGCCCTTTCAAAACTCGTTGTTTTTGTTCATTTTTGCCCATTTTAAACCAGTTGCGTGCTTTCCAGTTCGGCCAAAGTATCAGTGTGAATTTATGTTCTCACAATTGCAAACTAGCCAAGCTCATTGTTTTACCGTCTTCAATGATTTTCTTGCGATTGCCATAACTTGACCAACGACCATTCAGTGCAATCTTTAACGCGATCTAACTGGAAGCCAACTGTAACTATCAAGTGCATCGCTTTTTATTTGTTTATCGTTGACAGATGACGAGAAACACAAGACAAACACTGTTGCTGTCTGCTGGTTATATCTTAGATGCGACCTTCTTGGAGAAGAAAACGGCCAGCGTGTGAACTCGTTAAATCGTTGAAGCGACACGAACAGCGAGAAGCGCGAATGACGAGAAGAGGCCGGAACTAATCCTAAACCTTTGAAAGCTTTAAGAAGCCAGACGGAAAGAGAGTGGCAAGATTGAGAATAACGCCGCATGGTATAGCAATATAAAATGGCAATCTTCTCCTTGCTTATGGTTGAAGTGGCCAACTAAATCGTCCCACTCGATGACGACTGTACGCGCGAGACACCATCAAATTCACAATCGCAACAAGAAGAAAGAGATTATTTTGATCTTGTATTTGTTTTGTTTCGAAAAATGTTTTCACGCCGTTGACCTCGCCCATAAGCAAGGCGGATTACAATTGATCATAATGGCTCCACAAACTCAATGGAATTAACAATGCCCTATTCTATTTTAGAGGGAGGCCACATTGAGGCCTGAGGGGCCAGTTTAAGGCACCTTAGTTGGCTTTTAGGGGGACCACACGGACTTGTGCCTGGAGGCTAAATAAACTCAGACTGTTCAGACATCACAAAATTTTAAAGAGTTATCAACTTTCATCGGGCTAGCAACAGATACCTTTTGGGCAGGTTAACTGTTGACCTTGAATGTGAAAGCTCCAATCAGTGAGATTAAGCCTGTTGTTCTTCTCGTCGGCCAGTAGACTTTGTTGGTTTAGTTTTGTTGATGTTTGGGTGTTCTTCTCATATCCCATGTAATTAGCAGTGGTCATCTTGACAACATTCTTGACAACCAACACGAACAATCTTGCTGGTTTTCTGACATTTTAACTGGACGTCGAAGCACAGCTGTTAAGTGTGTCATTTATGTTTCCCAGAGATTTAATCAACGAGCAATGATTCCCATGACCAGAGTGATAATTATAAAGTATTTTTTGATTAATTTTGCTGATGAAGATAGTGTTTTGTACAGAAACGAGTCGTCTTTGGCTTCTAGAGCATCAAAGAGCTCTGAGCTGACCAAGTCCATCTTTTCGTTAGTCATGTTTGTGTCCCTCGATTTCCATTTGATTGCTGCCAACTTGAAAGCCGCCTTGAATAGACACATGTACTCACCATGCTTGAATCTGGTTTTTATGAGGCTCCAGCTTTTCTTCAGCAGCCTCAATCTTAGCCTTTCGCTGCCGGCTTTGATGGACTCTATCACTGGCTCAAGATTAATTTGGTGGTGATTAGGTGGAACCAGTATATTGTCAACTCGAACACCATTGCTAGATGGCAGAACCACTTTACTCAAAAGAGGTTCACCAGCCAGGAGATCTTCGTCGTCGACTTGATTTTTTACCTTATTCTCCATCACAGCAATCTCTTGTTCGCTGAGGAAATGTATCGTGTCAAGTCCACTTGGATTCGAGTAAATCTCGATCAAATCCAAGGTTTCACAAAGAAAAATTATTCTGGCCCAAAGATTGAGCTTCTCAGTGATATATCTTTTTGTTTTCTCATCGTTTCTATCGAGCAGTTTTGTGTAATCGAAACCAGCACGCATCAAGGCCACAACTGGACCAGCAACAGGACGATAGATTGGCATAAATCGTCTTGAGCAGACCTGTTTGGCTCGACGAAATCGGCCACCTTTAGTCACTTGGACAGCCAACTTGTCTCTGAGAGTGCTATCTGGTAGAGCTGCAAACAAATCAATGGGAAGAACAATTTCGCCTGGCTTGACAATTGCCTTGAATAGATTGTCGATTGGTCCGTTTTTGTCAATCCATTCAGCAAGTTCCCAAAAATCTCTTTCATTCAACAAGTACTTGGCCTCTCCCAAAAACGTATTGATCATATTCAATTTACAATGGCCACTCACTTGAAGGCCATAAATGATCAAAAATCTCTTCAATGATTCGGGTGCATTTGGGAACTCTAAATAAAGCTTGTAGTAGTTCTCGATTGTCCATGCCTTTTTGGTTGTACAAATATTGTCCTCGTTGTAGATCTCCAACAAGTTGACTAACGCGTGTCTGTAGTACTCGTCGCAATGAGGTGCATCAAATCGGTTCATTTGGCCAACTAGAGATTCCAACTCGAACCAGGCCGTCAAATCAATTTCTTTACCATCACAAAGAGCCTTTAAATCAGTCCCTTTATGTCTTGACTGAATTTTGATGCTTTTTATTAGACCAAATGATTGGATTGCAACAATCAATATTAGAAATAACTTCATCGTGCTTCCATCTTTGACCTCAACCAACAATACAACTCGATCAACTTTCAAATTATCTGACTCAAACTTGATATTATGAAATTGTTACCAATTCATGTCATTGAGCCCGAGCCAATCGAATACGATCTGTAACTGGGACAACAAGCTGTTGACATCAAGTGATGTAAAAATAAAAATTTTGCGTCATGGGTTGATAAGAGCGATTCGCGAAGAAGCGTCACATTAAAAGTATCTAAACAATCATATTTTGGCGAATCCAATTTGTGCTAGTTGCATCATTGAGTCAATGAGAAACCTCGTATCTTAACAGTACCAACCTTGAACAAACCTTAGAACATGGTCTTCATAACATCACGTTGAATCTCGATAGATGCTCGATGGCGCATGTTTGTGCCTCAACACCACACGATCATGGTGCGTGTTCTTCTCATGACTCAATCTGATGACTGGATCTATTTTTGTCCGCTAAAATTTCGCCAGATCCGCGACATCATGAAGTGGCATAGTGCACGTATCTAGTTTAATCGTGAAAAATCTGGCTGGAGTTCATTCAGAACGAGCAACCAATTGTAGGTAGCAAACATTGAGTCTGATAATTACTAATATTGGCTGAACTAGAATCAATCAAAAATGAATCAACCAGACTATTGGGTACCGAATTTTTGGTAATGGTTGCGCTGATTTGTGTGGCTTTGATCACGCAAACTGATGCAGCCGGACATGACGATGGTTGGCTATTGTCCAACACAGAAGTTGTGAAACAGTTGGATGGACAGAACAAATTGAAGCCATATGAGGTGATTCAAATTTTATCCAGATCAGAAAACAAAGAGGAACCAAACGTGATTGTCAACAAGTTTAGCGTGCAACAAATGCTAAAATTGATCTGGGCAAATGATCTAGATATTTGCACCGACGAAAATATTAGAAGGCAAAAAATGATTTGTAAACAATTAGACACAAACGCTAATTTGAGGATGTTCTGTGAGAATGAGACAAAAATTGCAAAGAAAAGCTGTAAGGCAAACCAAGAGGACATGCTAGCTGCTTGTGTCGATGAGATTGACGACTCGAACCAGGATATATTTATGGATTTTTTCGACGAATTGGACTCGAAATATCAATCTGGTTCAACGGACACAAGCGCAGTAATATCAGAACTTGAGTCTAAAGACGACCAATATCGTGACTCCCTGATAGCGAGTTGCAAGCAGCTCGATGAGGCGATGGCAAGGCGTAGCTCTCTGCTAAACGAAAACTTCAGGGCGTCGGACAGGCTGCTTGATGCTTGTTCAGCGATTAAGGCTACTAATCAAGTAGTTAATGATTACAATAAAGATAGCGATTAATATTTTCGGTTTATTTGACACACGCTTGCGTGGCTTATGACAATTTTTTTTTCAGACTAAAGAGAAATCCTGTACTGGGATTCAGTGATTAGAAAAGAGGGCCAACTCACTTGTGAGAGGGCATGGTGATGGAGAAGAGCTTGAGTTTTGAAAGGGCAAGCAATGTATCCCCGCTTGCGCCCCAGACCAGACAGAGTTATTTTTGTATCTGTGTTTGATTCATCTTCCGTGTCCTCGCGTAATGAATTGAAAATTTTATAACAACTCCATATTGATTGAAACGAAAATTGAGAAGAAAGAGTTTAAATTCAGTGTTAAACTAACGAAATTTTTGACAATTGATTTATAACTGGTAAAGAGCTCGAGAGGCACTGAAACCTGGCCATGGACAAAACTAGTGCTAATTTCGTGATGATTAACTTGCTTGTTATTGTGCTGATTGGTGCCACTCTGATCAATCAGAGTGAAGCAACTCAAGGACAATATCCCACACTCATATCTCACGCTGAACTATTTCAGAAACTTGAAGCCGAGAATTTGAACCCGGATAAAGTCCACAAACTCTTATCAAGCGCAGACAATCGAAACAAACCAAATGTGTTTCCAGGCGGATACAGTGTTTCTGATTTGCTGCGTTTGAATCCAACTAGCGGTACAAATTACTGCACTGACGAGGAGATACAATGGCGTAAAAATGTTCGTGACCAGCTCGATGGTTATAATGACCAGTTATTTGCCTATTCTAACACTCGTGTCTTCTATCTTGAGAATTGGTGCAAAACAAATGCTGGGGCCATCTTTAATGCTTGTTTCAAGGACATTGAACAGAAAAATATGAAAACATTGAACGAGTTTGCGAGCGAAGTTAAACAAAAAGCAATGAAAGTTGAAAACAATCAGTCATACGAAGAGCTCGCCGTCACAATTCCACTCGAAAGTTGGAAGAAGGTGAATTTGACAGCCACTTGCACGATATTCGATCGAGAGATGTCAAAGCGTTCATTGTTATTGAGAGATTTTCTCAGTCACACAAACTTCATAGTCAGCGCTTGTAGTGCAATACTGAACAAAGATATTCATTAAAACACAAACTAGTTTAGATGATTGACACATTTGTTTGGCTGTTTAAAATTCAGTTATATTACTCAACAAACTTGTTGCATTTTGTTGACAATCTGCAACGTGCAAGTGCACCACCAAGTCTGTCACGTTCTCTAATTGGCTGATCGTCTATCAAAACTCTTTATCAACGAGTCAATCCGTCTGAGACGTAACTGGAACTTGCAGATGATATCGATTGTACGCCCAATGCAGACTTGATGTCGGGTGTCACACCAACCAACCAACTGTTTTAGAAGCAGTAGACTCGTGCACCAGCAGACTCTGCGAGCTGCAATAATCTTTTGTCACACAAAATTAAACAATCACAAAAAAATGGGAGTGATCGGACAGAAGGGAAAGTGTCTAACGAGCCTCTTGAAATCTATGCCAGAATTTTGGCAGACATCTCGATTTGTAATTAAAACCCGTTACACAAACTGAGATGATGATAAAGAATCACGGGTGCAACTGTTACGCGGTTTGCGCGGTTGCATGTGGGGGAGTGTTGGATCGCGGAGTCGCGACTCGCGAGAGCAAAGCGTGATGAGTCACTGAAGAATGTTGCAGACTGCAACAATTGGCGCAAATTGCGCGCAAAGTGCAACCATTTTTGCGCGAACGAGCCCAGGCGAGCAGCGAGACAGCTTGGATCCTCCTTGTCGCAATGTTATTGTTGACATTATATCGAGAGGGGGTTGCGACAGAGACCACGCCAAGGCAAACCGTTCAATTTGACAAGAACAAAACGGCAACAACAATATCAACAATGCTCAATTTTTGTGATGATTTATGTCCACAACAATTCAATTCGACACACAACCAGACACCAATCCAGGAAAGAGTCATTTAGTGCGTGACGCGAGCCGAATGGTGATTTTGGTGATAAATGTAATCTTTGGTTGCCATCTTCGCGAGACTTACTTATGTGCCGGTGCTGTGTTAGAACACACGCAAAAACGTAGCTAGGATCCACCACCACTACCACTTAAGCTGGCCATGTGTTAGTGGTGTGAATGATATGATCAGGAGGATCTGGTGGTGGTGGTGGAGCAAGCATGAGTTCGATGTCCAAGACAAGAGTGGAACACACACACACACACACACAGCCGACACCATATAACAATGACATATGTGTCTGGTAGGATTTGCTGGCAGTTCGGGACCAATGATCATCTTTGCTCGTCCAACACAACAATAGGCTAAAACACCACCACTGTTCAGTTTACTCCACATTGTCGCCAGTCTAACCATTCAATCTCATTCAAGAATAAGAGGATCAACATTTGTTTTCACTCATATTTTTCTCGCTGCCTCTCTCTCTTAAGTCCGTCGGTGATCCGAGTCACCAACGAACAACAAGTGCAGAGCGAGTACACAGGGAAGCAATCTTTTGAACCAACTTGCCGCTGGTCTCCCCTATTGAGACATTCCACCCCTCGCCCGATCTCAAATCATCGACACCCGGCAACAGTGACAGAAACACACACACACACACACTGGTGGGAAAAGCTGAGAGATAATTGAAATCGTGACAAGCTCAATTAGAATCTGACGTTTAATTGTAGCCATCGGTGAACATTGAATTAGAGCAGACAAGTCAAGACAAACATCTATCATTGAGTCAAAACACATACACTTGACATTTAACATTAGTCAACTATCAGGCGAATATTGTCACACTAATTTATGTAGGTCATCGACCAGGTGATACGATTAGAATATACAAAGTAACAACAGAGTTCATTGATAGACAGCGACGCCAAATTATTGCCCGCCGACGCTAAACAATGAAGGGTCTTGTCAATTCCCTTGACGGAGATTTGAGAGGCAAATTTCTTGAGTTGGTCAAGAAGAGTGCTTCTGAAGAAAAGTTCATTGAATTCATCAACTCATCCTTAAGCAACAACAAATTAGACTCCAAATCACTCGAAATCATATTAGATCTAACTCTAGCTGTTGTCGATCAATTTGGTTATGTACATTTTAATTATTTTGATTCAACACAAGTCTATGATCAAGACTTGATTGAAGACTCGCTGATAACTGAGGAGCAAAAACAACAAGTCTCCGATTTGTCCTCCTACGATGGCGACGACGAAGAGTTTGACGATACATTCATATTCCCCTGTCATGTTGTTTACGATGATTGTCACCCAGAGCTATTGTCGGACTATCATCGTGAACACCTTAAGCCATCAAGAAATCCCATTCAGATCATAAAGTTGCCCAAGGTTTGTGAGTTTGTTATTGAATCAATGTTCAACGATTTAAGAGACTATATAGCTCAAGGAAGGCATCGTGAGACATCAAGCAAACAAGGTGTCAACAATGAGTCCTCGGTGCATCTGGACGAGAAATCAACAACGGCCTCAAACGATTTGGTTGAGCGACATGACATCAAAAGTGATCATGGGACGGGTATCGTCATCGTCATCTTCGTCGTCGTTGTCGTCATCATCTTCATATACAAGTAGTGATAACAAGTCTTCTAGTCTTTCAAACTATCTAGACTTTACTGTGCGTCTTATCAAGAAGATCAACAAGATTTGTCTGAATGAAAAGCGTAATTGTAGGATTTTATCTAAAACAGGTATATTGAGTGCTCTCTTGGAGAACATAAACTATCTTATTGAAAAAGTGCCAGACGAACAACACATTTATCTAGAACCATTGATAAAATTTGCATTTACACTATCTGATTATAAGATTTCGGGTTCAAACTTGAAACAATTGTTCAAGTTAATCAAGAATGAGGATACAAACTTGAACATTGTGCTCAGAAATCTGCAAACTTTGCTCAATCATCATTATAGAATTCTCAGAAACATCCAGCCTTCAAAGAGTATAAATTTTCCTACTGCTTCGCGAACACCTGAAGAAATAGAGTATGATCGTTATTTAGCAAATTCTTGGCATTGGCGATTGAGAAGCAAAGTGATAGAGAACAAACGGCGTAGATCGCGCTCCGAAAGCCAACCACCTCATGATCTCAAAGTGCAACAACAAACTAATCAAACGAAGTCAGGCGAAGATGAACAAGTAGATGATGAGAACAACAAACGACGATTGCCTCCCAAAACAACCAACCAAACCACATCTAGTTGGTTGGAGTGCTCGCTTATGACACCCTTGTCAAACATAGGGCCACTAATTCACAATGGCGAAGTCAAATTTTGTTGTTCAATGTGGCTTAGTGTTTGTGGTGACCTGTTGGTTGTTGAAAGCAACAAGTCTCCCACTAGACGTAAACGGGTTAACAAACTGGATGACAACAGTGACGCCGGCTTTGATATTGATTGGTCGGCGATGAACGGTCATTGGCTCAGGCTGACATCAAGACGGCGACTCGTAAGACGGCACAAGAACAAACTCTTCATGAGCTTAAAGCCACGAAAGCGACGACTTTCAGCCAAGATACGTACAAGACAGGCATACGACAAAGAGGACGAGGAAAGAGAGGAAAAAGAGGAGAAAGCTCGCAAGAGTGATGCCGAGGTTAGTCAGGGACACAGCCGGTCTGGGCGAGGTTTCAAATTGTTTCATTCGTCGTTGAGGCGACACCCAGGCAATAGTATTAATAACAAATTGGACAAACAGCAAGACGATTTAGTGAGAAAGAAAAAGAAGCAACTTATTCCTGGTTATGAGCCAGCAAAGCAACACAACAATGATGAATTGTTAACACCGAGAGTTCGCGATCACTCTCAAGATCAACTAATCCATTTGATCTCATTTGCAATGGATTCGTTGACCATTGAGGTGTGGTTGAACGTTAAGTGTATGACCTTTTATGTTAGAACATGTCGAGTGACCCGAGATGGTCAAACTGATGTTCACGACAATATAACATTTCAAAGTCACCTGGAAGCCAATGGGGCTTGGTCAAATTTGATATTTTGTATCGAGGAGGAAAGTGAACAGAACGAAATGAAAGCCATCAATATGAAAGTGATAGTAAACGGAATTTATGAGGAAAATGTCAAATTAGTTTTTAGTACTCATAGAAGTCCATTGACAAATTTTGCCTTATTAATTGGTTGTGAACGTTCAACATTTGGTTATGTTTGGAAGCTATCCCAAATCAATTTATACAAAAACATTCCAGACAAAAGTATGCCAATATATTTGCTTGGCAAGGGCCCGGACTTTTGGAGTTTCACCAACTTCCGACAACAATCTTTGTTTCCACTGCCAGATATTACACAGCGCCATATAAAGATATTACTTGATCCAAAGATTCTTCTAAGATATAGCATGATTGACGAGGACCAAGCTTTGAATTGGCTTACTCAAAACATAGTTATCTCATATGTTGCCCACCAGCCGGAACATTTTCTAGACTATTCGCCAAGCATGACAGCAGCTTCACTAATGAATCCAATACCAGCTGATTATGAGTTCAGCAATAGTGCAGAGCGTTTTATTCAAGCTAAGACATTGGACTTCTCAAGATCTATCAAGTTCAATCAGAACAACGGTTTTGGGTCGGCCCTGGTTGAGGCGGGCGGAATCGAAAGTGTGCTGATGAGCTTTGCTGAAGTTGTTCGTCGGTCACATCAATCAAGTCACCAAACTCATGCATTGGCCTTCTCGGTCATGCTCAAGATGGTTCAAACAAATCTCTATCACTTGAACAAATTTCTTGACGAACTGAATGGCCTCAAGTTGATAGAATACATTTTAGCTCATCCAAAATGTCAAGTTTCATGCGAGATGCTTGAAAGCTATATTGACTTTTGCCTTATATTCCATGAAGACACACCTCGGGCATTGATCAAATCGCCCAAATTAATCTATCATCTGCTTACAAGTTGGCGAGTTTGGCACAAGGATGCCAAAGTTGCAAAGTTGTTATATCGTCGTCTAATCAAATTGTTGCACACTACTGCGCCTCAGATTCAACGCGGAAAGCATGATCTCGACCACTATTATATCGATCACAACTTTAGAATGATGACGCAAGCTGGCGCAATCGATATTTTGATGGACATTCTGGGCAAGTGTCTTGTATCACCCGACGAGAATTGTCCCTACATTGATCATGAACTGATTAGTCATATCGTCCAGTTGATTTCGTTGCTATTTAAACAGCCGCCAGGCTTGGATGTGATGCTGGACATCACGGAGTTTCTCTTATTCTTACATCCCGACCCAAAGGCATACGTGGAAGTAAATCATGATCGTGTTGCTTTCTTGCACAAGATTAAGTCATCGAAGGATGTGGAAAGAATTGTCTTTGATGACGATGATGACGAAAATCAAGTTCCAAGTAGCGTTAGAACGCCATTAAGTACAACACCCTCGGAAACGAGCGAAACAAGCGGAGACGAGTTTAATCCAAGTCGTGGTCATCGGCCTTTCAATATCAATCAAATTAAAACCCAGCATCGTTCCAATCGACGGCAAGCTAATATTGCAAATGAGTCCATCTCATCGTCGAATGGCACAGTGTCCGCTGGAAGCTCAACAGCAAATCGTATATCCAATCAATGCTCGCGCAATCTTGCCGAAATACTTCAAGAATTCAACACCAGACACTCGAGAGTAAACAATGTGCAATCAAACCAAACGAACTGGCTTGGAAATAGCACTTCCGCCACTACCAAGCATCGTCGGCGTACAACAAGCAGCAATAGATCATTCTCATTACTCAATTCGGATCGATCAATTAGGTGTAGTAATAGAAATTACGCCATAGCCAGGATAGCCGACATGCTCCATTTCTCAATTATAGAACCAACTTCTGCAAGTAATATTCTAACAGAAGCTCTTGCAAAGACAATAATTGACCCGAGAAAGTTCATCATATTGGCCAACAATGAATTGTTTCAAGTACGTGAAAAGGTGCTCAGATTGTTTCTCTATTGTATGCGTGCTTGTTACAAATCTAATCTCAGAAGTGTTCTAATGAAATACGATCAGGGCACTGAAAGTTCGAGTTATCGGATCTGCACTCCGATTCATTTGATGGCACGTCAATTATTGAGATATACCACAACAAGTAGAATGATCCAGTTGTGTCATGGAATCTTGGTTGGTGTTAGCGATCTTGAGGCGGCAGACACTTTCTTTGAATCGTTTGACATTGATACAGGCTGCGATCAATTCCAACTTAACATACTGGTACTACTTATCCAATTGATAACAAAACTTCCAGGACCAGAGGAGAAAGTTGGAGGCCTCCGAATTGTCCTTGCCTACATGCAACAACTAGTTCGGATCAACGAAGTTTCAACTGTTTCTGTGATAATCAAGAACGATCTTATAGATTGTCTGATGAGTTTGTACTTTTCATACGTGAAACACGCTATTTCTGTTGGAAAACAGAGCTCCTCCTCAGAAGAAGAAGAAGAAGATGATGATGATGATGATGATGATGACAAAAGCGAGGAAGAAGAACAGGAAGAGGTTGAAGAAAATGGTCAAAAATTAAGCGGTGAATACGAGACATTAGTTTTGGAACTGGATAGATTGCTTATCTTCATCATTCGTTTTTATCTACAAAACCAATCCGCTGGAGAACTGGTCAAGTCTATCGATGAAACTCTGCTCTATTTGGAATTGCTCAATAGCCATGTGCCGATACAGTTCAAGTACTTGTTGCGTGATCGCATGGTCAAGATATTCTTGACTGAACTTCGATTTTGTAACCACTATGAAGTGATAGCCAAACAAAGAGCTTACAATGGCAAGTTTCAACATTTACTCAAAAGTTTGCTAAAAAACTCCGACTCGAACAAGTTTAGCAACGTTTTGCCTGAATTCGATCCCTCTGACTTGAGCGTGGATGAGGCTCTATGGCCGCCAACTCCACCACCACAATCGGGTGATATGATTGTGGAGCGAGACCAAGAGATTAGCTCGAGTTTGGGCTATGTAGAGAGTAGCGGCAATGGAACAAGCATCGAAACAGCCACAGGCGACTCGGACCATCATCATGATGAGCAAAGAGTCAATACGACCGGTCAAGGCGATAAATTCAAACCAGCTTACCCGAATGCTGACTTGACTGCAAACAAGGAACAATTCGAGGACAGTGAGGATATTCAGCGAGAGATTAGTGAATCCAGTGTCCTCGAACGATTCAAGGCGACCTTTGCAATGATATGCAACTTTGTTACAACTCGAGAGCCAGATGTGATTCCAAGTCCGTTCGAGCGTGCCTTTATCATGAAATGTCTTAAGATATTGGCGCGCCACTTGATTGAATGTGATCATCAAAGAACTTTGAGACGAAGATCAAAACAAGCAACTAGCCAATGGACACTGATAGTGTCCAAGCTCGAGCGTTCATTTAGGACCTATTTTACGCGCTTGGTCCTGTATCTTTTATCGCCAACTAGCGATGGCACAAATCTAGATGAACGCAAATATTTTGCTCATCAAATACTGAACATGTTTCAGGTTGACCAATTGCTGAATATGCTTGGCGAGAGTTCGTCCAGATCTAGCCACAAGGTTCTTCTTGTGTTCATCAAAGATCTTATTGATTACGAAACAACAAGCCAGGAGGACGCAGTCTACACAGAACTTGGCCAGTCAGAAGAGGAGTTACTCGACGATACCGAAGTCAAGTTGCGCGACTTAATATGTGGCCTCGAGACAGAAGTAGACGGTGGAGATACGGGTAGCCAACATCGTGGTGGTCAACGGGTTGAAGTGCTAAAGATAGCTAATAAGCGATGGTGGTCAAATAGTGTTCACAATCAAGAGGAGAATGGCGAGCAAAAGTATCGAGCTATTTGGATGGAAGATCTGGTCAGAGCGCGAGAGGATCTACGCGATCGCCTTGAAACGTTCAACGGCAAGCTCAGAGCCAATGGAAACAACTCAACAAGTGGTAATAACAACAAACAATCGATAGTTGGCGGCTCTCTGGAAAGTTTGACATTGAACACAAGTGACGAAAAGGATAGATTTTTAGATGAAGCCGTGAGTATAACCAGAGACGTTGTTGATGACAAACACGAACAACGCAAGGCCTATTTGGAAGATGTGAAACAAAACAAGATTTACAATTATCACGTACGCCAACAATGGTTGTCGCTTATTATTGGCCACTCACATGAACGCGCAATCTGGTTCATGGCTGACTACTATCCAAAATCGTGGGAACTCAACCCTGTTGAGGGCCCATCAAGGACCAGACGTCGTCTAAGACCATGCAAGCTCAAGTTAGATACGAGATTTTTGCGTCATTCGATGGGAGCTAAGTCGCCAAACGACAAGACTATTAGAAGCAGCACTGGATTGAACAAGCTGAATGACAGCCAAAACTTGGGTGACGACACGCCCAACTCTCGGCTTAGCGAGGGAGAAGAAAATAACGATTCAGACTCGACTGCTGACGATTGGTATAGTCTTTACAGTCCGCATCCGTTGTGTTCTCTCATCATCAACAATGAACAGTCGCTAGACTCGAACGAATTAAGAATCCGAATGTTCACCACCGACAAGATTCACTTTAATTGCGACTGTAGCATTATTCAACCGAATGAAGTTTGCCACGGTGAGGTTTCAATTGCAAGCTGGTGTATCCATTTTATTGGTAACCGTAGCGAGGCGGCTGGGAATCGTGGAAAAGCGTTCGCCTCGAGAAGATTAAATCCAAGAAGCAGATACAACTCGATCAAACAACAATTCCAGCCTGGCAAAAATGGGTTTAGCGGTGGGTCTTCGGTAGCCGGTAATCAAAACCGGTCTAAAGCTATGGACCAGTCACTTATGAGCACAAGCGCTGCAACCACCACGGTAGTTGAGGATCTTTGGTTTGATGAGATTGTTGAAATTTGGGACCGAAGGTACCAATTGCAAGAGGTTGGATTGGAAATATTTCTAACCAATAACATGACTTACCTGTTGAGTTTTCGTAACAGTTCAGATCGTGAGGATTTCAAACAAAATCTGATGCGTGAACAACACAAGATGATTAATTTGCAACGGTTCAATTTGACTACAAGCCTGAGCCGACTAACCCAAATGTGGCGCGATGGGAAATTGACCAACTTTGACTATTTGACCTGTTTGAATAAGCTTGCAGGCCGTTCCTTCAATGACCTAATGCAATATCCTGTGTTTCCATTTATATTGTCCGATTACACTTCTGATGTGTTGAATCTAAACGAGCCGGACAATTTTAGGAATCTTAAAAGACCAATGGCGATACAAAACGAGGGTCGTGAGGCAAACTTCAAGAATGTCTATCAGATGTCATTGAGTGCAGGTCCAACAGTTAGCTCGTTTGGCCTATCTAAGCCCTATCATTATGGCAATCATTACAGCAATAGTGCGACAGTGTTGCACTTTCTAGTTCGTTTGCCACCATTCACGCAAATGCTGATCGAGTACCAGGACAACAATTTTGATCAACCAGATAGAACGTTCCACGCGGTGGCCAACACGTGGCAGCTTATAACGCGTGACTCAAACACTGACTTCAAAGAGTTGATACCGGAATTTTTCTTTCTACCTGAAATGTTTACAAACATTGGCAATCTTGAATTGGGGAGGAAACAAAACAATGAACTTGTTGATGATGTAAGACTGCCACCATGGTGTCCCAACTTCGACGCGCGTCTCTTTACCTTGATACACAGGCAAGCGCTTGAGTCGGCCTTTGTATCGGAAAATTTGCACCACTGGATCGATCTGATATTTGGTTACAAGCAAACCGGTAAGCCAGCCATAGATGCTCTCAATGTGTTCCACCCTGCCACCTATTATGGTGGCATCGACTTCAACAAGGATCAAGGTGGTGGCTCGTCGTCGAGCAGCGGAATAGCCACTGACTCATTATCTGCAATCAATTTGACCATTGCAGCGCGATCGGCAAAATCTTCTGCTTTTGGTTCAGTTGGATCGACCGTTGACTTGCAAAATGCAGCCAACCACCTGAGCTCATTGTCAGCAGGTTGTAACAATCAAGTTGGCGAGGGAACGTCGGCTGATGGTCAACAACAGCCATCGCCCAGAAGGTTTGCGTTGAACAAATTCCTTCAAGCTGACATTGAACGCTCGGCGCTTGAAACAATGATCAAGACATATGGCCAGATGCCGCGGCAGCTATTTTCATCGCCAATGAAACAGCGATCGCCCAACTTGTTTGCCCAACAGCTCAACCAGAATGAGCTTGAAAAGCGAACAACAAAAGATAATGCCAACAAGAGCATTATAAGTGGCAAAAAGTTTGAGGCGCTCAGACAGGTCAAAGGATTACGTTGGGGTAATTATGTTGGTTCCCCGAGTGATAACGACATCATAGCAGTCAAGCACAAGCGCATTATTCTAGAACCGGTCAAGTCTGATTATCGTGTCAAGAAGGATAAGAATAAGAGCAACCAGAAGGACGCTCATGCATTGTCTGGGCCCAAATTGTTGAGCAAACAAAGTGACAAGTTCCATTTTTGTTCGCTGGCCAATGGAGATGTTGCAATATTGCGCAACAACACGAGCTTGATGCTCGATTATCGCGCCGATAGGAAATCAAGTGGTACATATCAGTTATCTATCCCGTCAGCTAGGTACTCTCGTCGGGCTGGCTTAAGTCGAGTGTCTCGGATGAATTTGTTTTCAAACATGATCATCAGCAGGCAACAATTTAGCTTCCTTGAGCCTATTCATGCACCATCGAATCAATTCAATTCAGATGCGGCGGCCGCCACCTCGACTCAATCATCGTCGATAGTTGCCACTCTAACTGGTAACAGTGGCAGTTCACGTGTCAAGTTTTCACTAGATTCTTTGAATCTAGTCAGCTGGTTCTACATCGACGGAGTGGTTCGAGTCAAACATCCAGCTCCGAGCAATCAAAAACCTAGCATTCCTCTAGTTCAGGCCAATACCATTGTGGACACAATGACTACATGTGCCTCTGTGCCCGAATTGAATTTG
This sequence comes from Bromus sterilis, assembly GCA_950022295.1. Taxonomy (NCBI): domain Eukaryota; kingdom Viridiplantae; phylum Streptophyta; class Magnoliopsida; order Poales; family Poaceae; genus Bromus; species Bromus sterilis. The sequence goes on from CATLOQ010000229.1 coordinate 22,933, forward strand.
CTTCTCGTCGGCTACCGATCGGGTTCCATATGCGCTCACATTGTCTCCACAGCTTACGAAACAGTGCCCCTACAAAAACATTCCGAAACATTGGCACTCTCAAATCTATCAGCCGGCCCATCGGCCGTTCATTTTCTCAACACTACATCAAGTAGTAGCGCCACAATGGATGCTTCACTGTTGGGCCCAGGTCGGGTAACTGACAACACATTCAACGGTGAACCTTACACTGCTGTCTCGCTGGCTGGCAAGACTCTACAGAGTGTTCGCTCGATGAACAAGACCACAAGATGGCTTTATTGTCATGACAAGCAAATCAATTGCATCAAAATCAATGTTAGCTTTGGAATTGTTGTCACTGGAAGTGATGATGGCACAAGTGTTATTTGGGACCTAAATAGTTTGACCTTTGTGCGAACAATTGACTATAAACTGAGCTCATTAAGAATGCGCAAACAGGAGGACAATATGACCACATCAAATACAACACCTGACCAGATGAAACGATCACCAACACCGACTGTCTACAACAGTCCTGATCATTATTTGTCTTGGACTTATGGAAGGGCACACAAGCAAAAGCTTCAAGATTACTTGTGCACATGCAATCAGGTTGCAATGGTAAATGAAGATCTTATTGATGGTGAACAGATAAATCCGCAGCATATGCACCAAAGCCAGCCTCAGAGATGTTTTATTTGTGGCAGCGGAGTAAACTTGATAGCTATCAGTGACACTCTTGGTGACATTGTTACAATCAAACAGCTCAACAATCGTCTTGCTGCTGCAAACGAGCCATTGGCAACCAGTACTCAGAGCAATCACCGCGTACAAGACCAAATATCACCTGTTCGAAGCCAGAGCGGTTTTTCGACGACCTCGTCAGTGTCGTTGAGCTCACAAGCTACTACAAACAGTACTTGTGGTGAGTCGAGCCTAACAAGTGTCATCTATGTTCACACCATCAATGGGGCACTGGTTAATTTTGTCAACTGCCATGCACATGTTACAGCCGTCACCTACTCTAATGCTCCCGAGGGTATCTCAATCAATGTGATTGTCGTTGGTATGGTCGATGGTCTTGTTCGTCTCTACAGCTCATGGGACTTGAGTCGCGTCAAAGAGTTTCGTGTTTCTGGTTTGGAATCGCCAATTAGTGATATCATGTACACTCGCGATAGTCAACTAATGTATGTCGCCTACGGAGATGGTCAAATGGTTGTACTGCGCAACAAAAAGAAGGGCTTAGTTAGTTTGCCGAAAGAGTGGATTTTGTGATAGTAGATGTTAGACGAAGATTACAGTTCAAAATAAAAATTTATCTCGACTGTATACGAATTTGTGAGTTAAGCAGGAGGCTTCTAGAAATACGGTTCGAAATTGACGAGTCATAATGAAATTTTGACTCCCGTTATGAATTGAAAGCTGTCGTTTAAAGATGCGATCAATGTTGTGAAAACGGCTGTGAGTATCCGGCTCGCGGCGCGCGTCAAGCATAATCTGCTTGTTAAATTCATTTCGCCAATGACGCATTCCAGAGTTGCAAGTTGCAACTCGCAACATTAAGACAGTCATCATAAATAGAGACGATACAAAACCCTTGATCTATCATCTTAACTATAACTTTAAATGATACCGCCAATATGAATCCATATTGCTTCAAATAACAAGGATAAGATACCATCTGAGATATTACAAATCTGTGCTTATACTTTACAACGCACCAAAGAATTAGAAATGATTACACCCCAAAATAGAACAAACGAAAAGCAAACAATTAAATGTTGCCAACAATGCCGGACAACGATATTATAAACCAAACAATGGCAACAACAACGATAGGTAGCATACATATTAATAATGAACACATGAATATTAGTCATGCTTTGAATCAAACTGTAACATTGGGACAACACTCAAATGCAACGAATACGACAAATCCACACGATTGGCCTAATATGCTGACTCCAACGATGGACGATATGATGGATGTCTTTCGGATCACTTGTTCCACGGCTGTGATGTTCGGCGGTATTGTACCGTATATTCCGCAATATATCAAGATAAAGAAATCCAAGAATTGTGATGGATTCTCAACATATGGTTAGTGTTTTTAAGAGTCACCTTTTTGTAACAACTCACCGGGGCTAGATGCTCTAACTGGAATTCTGATGATCTACATTAGAAATGTGGCTTCCACAAACTAATTCGATTGATTTCCCAACAAATCCTTGCATACAGTTTGTTTGACCTTGTTATTGGCCAATATCCTTAGAATTGCCTTCTGGTTTGGCCACCCATTCGAGCTTCCTTTACTCATTCAGAGTTTTGTCATGATTATTGTTATGATGGCCATGATGGACATCTGCATACGGGTTCGAAACATGACTTCGGGTTATGTGGTATCTTCCATTGGAGTACGTCCGAACACAATGAGAACACGTCGGCGCTCATTAATTGGTAAGATTATTCATTCCCTCTCAACTCATTCGGCCTATTCTATAAATAATGAAACTACTCCAATATATACAGTATCATCAACAAGAACACCATCACCCGGTGATGGGTCTGCTGACCTGGGTCAAGTTGCAACATCCTCATCTGCACCTGCAGAAACATCTTCTGTTTTGAAATCATATCATGAACAAGAATCTAATTGGGGTGAATCATCATCTATCGTGACACACGAGGTTGAAGTAACGCAAGCAAAATATAAACCGTATACAGACGACAAAGACAGCATAAATAACAGCCCTCCAAATGACGAATCTCCGATTTTGAAAAGTATCTATGATGCGACCTCTTCGCGAGAACTTTCAATTGATAGTTATGACTCTCATATAACACAAGCGATGAGTAACTCGTGCACTTTAAACGGTCACTCGGCCAATCATGAAGAAACGGCTTCAGTTAAAAGTGAGCAGACCAATGTAGAGTTTTTAAATAGTCCTAGACGGCTATCACAGTGATAAGCCGGCGGAGTGGTAGACACCATCTGTTGCAAGAGAACGCTGCAATAGTTCTTTCGACTAATGTTTCCTCATTACAGACACTCCGATCATCTCATATCTCGAATTATGTTTGTTATCCGTGTATAAGAGGACTTAATACTAACTGACTTGATATCATATCCCTCAAATATTGTTTCTCACACTCAGGTTTAAACACTCATTACTTTTGGGACTGGGACGATCACTTCAGTTATGTGAAGTTCCTGGTTTATTTTTCAGCTATACTAGCTATGATAACGTATTTATTGCTGGGTAGTTCTGTGTATATTGAATCGTTGGGATTTGTTGCAGTGTTCATGGAGTCTTTGCTAGGAGTTCCCCAGCTTTTAGGCAACTACAAGAAAAAGTCAACACGAGGAATGAGTGTTGAGATGGTAATAATGTGGCTATCTGGCGACGTATTCAAGACACTCTATTTTATATTTCGCAAAGCGCCCACCCAATTCATAGTTTGTGGATCAATTCAAGTGACCGTTGATATTCTTATTATTATGCAAGTCTTTTGGTACCAACGACAGGTGATTTATTGTAGACTGCCTAAGTCAACATAATTATAAATATTCTCGCATGTGCTTGACATGCGAATGATTAATACTAGATCAGAACATCTTGGCCACACCGAATGTTCGATGTAAAGTGTGACTGATGAGGTGCTTGTTAATGTTTCGTTCAAGAGCTGTGACCAAAGGATCTCTCAATGTTTGTTCTGTTAGCACATAACCAGTGGGTGGCTGCTCTAAGGCCCGTCTCTTATTGCCCATGTGTATGATCTGAGGGGCAGTCTGGTTGGGCACTTGTTGTTGTTGTTGTTGTTGTTGTTGTTGTTGTTGTTGTTGCTGATGCTGTTGTTGTTGTTGTTGTTGTTGTTGTTGTTGCTGCTGCTGCTGCTGCTGTTGTTGTTGTTGTTGTTGTTGTTGCTGTTGTTGCTGTTGTTGCTGCTGCTGCTGCTGCTGCTGTTGAATTATATGTGCTTGCTGCTGTTGCGGGTGCAGCTGATGAGGGATGAATTGCAATTGCTGCTGTGGCTGTTGTTGTTGCTGCTGCTGATTCACGTTAATCGCTTGAGGATGTTTTTGTCGTATCGATTGTTGCTGCTGGAGCCTTGGCGGCATCTGTATCTGCTGTGGGCCGACAGTGGTATACCATTGCTGGGATTGCTGTTGCATTTGTTGAGATCCAGGTTGCATCATTGGTTGTTGCTGATATTGTTGCTGTTGTTGATTTTGAATGATCAATGGTGGCTGTTGTTGTTGTTGCACTTGTCTAATACCGGTAGGATTTGCTTGTCTCTGAAATGGCTGTCGCGGCCCTCTCTTGTTCCCAGTGCCTCTTGCCATTGTGAAGAATAGTGGCTGAAAGATAAATATAATATTGAGAATTGTCAATTACACTGCATTTACAATGCCAGTTTGCTCGAGTTTGGAGCCGCTCGAAAAGTCTCCAGAGCTCGATAGTGTAGCACAAAATTCGCCGCGCGGCGTGCCGTTTTATCGTGCACTTTTGCCGTGCCGGCATGAGCCGGGCGGCATGCCACCCGACAACCATCTTGAGCAAAGTTGTTTGAGCAAGATGAGACCAACTGTTTCAGAGTTTTACGACCATGGCCGACAAGAAATGCATTGAAGTCAATAAATCAAGAAGCTGGAATTGCAAACCAGTAAAGATCAAGACACTGGAAGGAGAGTTTGATATTAAAATGTGGGTTGCCAACAGAGATAACTTTGGAAATGTTGATGACGCCAGCAGTGGTTCTATTTGCCAACATTCTGGTTGTAATAAAAGATTCCGCGACAACAATGCCATGAGAAAACATCTTCACACTCATGGCCCTAGGGTCCACACCTGTTCAGAGTGTAAAAAGTCGTTTGTGGAATCGAGTAAACTTAAACGCCACCAATTGGTTCATAACGGCGAAAAGCCATATGTTTGTACGTTCGAGGGATGCGGCAAGAGATTCTCATTGGATTTTAATCTTAAGACCCATGTTAGAATACACACGGGCGATAGACCGCATGTTTGTCCATTTTATGGTTGTTCCAAGAAGTTTGCGCAATCGACAAACCTCAAATCTCATATATCAACTCATGCTAAGACTCCTAATAAAGATTAACTTCAACCGATCGTGTTGAAAAGAGAATTTATGTAATTTTACGTTTGATTCACGCAAGACTTATCTGCGCATTTGATCATAACTCCTAAGTAAAGATAAGTGTTTTATCCAGATTGTCATCATTAAGCTTATGTTCAATCAATTGATTTGCAACAGCTGGCCAGCTTTTTGCTTTATCAAACCAAAAGTTCTTGGGATCAGGCAAGCAGACGACATATGCGAGTTTGTGAGTTAGCGTGAGCTGCTCGAAAAGTGCCGATTCCAATTGGTTCTTGATCAGTGCTGGCGGCAGCATAGGTCGCCCCAAAAATGGTAATCTTATTAAAGGGCTTTGGAAATTGCTGAGATACTCAAGATGCTCTGTATTGGAAAACTGATGACTAAGAACTATCATAGAGCTGTTCGGCTCGACATTGAGTTCTGAGTATAATTGTTCGCGTAAAACTTCAACAAAATACGCCACCTCCTGTCCGTTTATAATCGGATCACTTGAGTCAAACATAAGCCACAATGAACACTCATTGGTTGTAACATCCCTGCCTTGAGTGTCTACCGGTGGACACACAATCACTTTCCCTATATTGCCAAAGGTACCAATAAGTGTCAAATTCGGGTCGTTTATCTTGAGACTCTTGTATTGAGGCGCCGAGGAAAGGCTTATAATACAACTTGTAATTCTTGCATTCGGATTAGGTTTTAATCTCTTGAAGTTAGCAGAAAGGTTCGCTCTGATTGCTTCATGACTTGTAAATCTAATTGGCTGCCTGAGTTTAACAAGCGACTGTGGATCAATATCGTCGGTATCATCGGCGTCGCTTTCCTCATCTGAGTACCAAACAGCACGCGAGCCCAGCTCTGTTATTTCACCAAAATATGTTGCTGTAATCATTGTTTCTATCTTAATATTTTAAACTTTTAGTACAAAACGTACATTTGGTTTATCCGGATCAAATCTTTTTGCGTCAGCGAATCTTTATCACATCAATAATTGTTCAATACAGTTCAATAATTGTAGAACTGTGCGCGGAAAGGCTCTTGCCGCACACGCGCAACGCGTGACATCATGTACGCCTAACATGCTTCGTGCTACAAAATTTATATTTCCTTCTCACAAAACGAATTAGAATTTTTTACAATTTTAACTTAAACACCAAATATTATTACCACCATCATGTGGCCAATATTGTGACCGAGCTTACAAGTGTCACCTCTATATATTGTTATGGAAGCATCAATAGTTTCTAGCAGAGACAACACGGCCGTCATACCACCACTGAATGGCATCGTCGCGGATTCGGTCAAGAAAGATCATGATGCAAACTTAGCATCTCTTAATAATAACTCAGTTAATAATAGCGGTGGTGTTGGATTGAACGATAACACTGGTGGCTCTAGTCGAAATCAACAACAAAAAATAACCAACGGAACTGCCGGCATCCAGAGCCAAAGAGCGTCATCGAATCCAAACATTAATGCCAGACAAAAGAGGGCCGCCGCGGGAGTTGAGCTTAAGAGTATGATTATCGAATTTATGCGTGATAAACCCTACCTATGGAATAGATGGCATCCAGGCTACAATGACAACAAGAGAAGAGAGAACGAGTTCAGCTTGTTTAGTCAGGAGGTCAATTATCCAGTGTCAGAGATCAAACGAGTTTGGCACGTCTTGCGGACGAATTTCTTCAGAGCACACAAGATACAGATGGAGAGGGGCCCCAATGTTGGGTCCGACAAAGGAGATAGGTGTTGGAAATATTATCAAAGTATGAAATTCATCTTGGTTGAAGGAGCTCATACCATTATTAATGATGATTTATCAAAAAGCAACGTTTCAATCAACGACGACTCGTCTTCTTCAGTCAAAGATATTAGACAAACAAGAAGCTCTAAAGTGCTGAAAGATGCCCGTGGCACTAGGCGAGCTGCTGTTCAGCGCTCAATTCAGCCTTCATTAATTAACAACAGCGATAGTAGCAGCAACAATTCCTCAAATGTTCCGTCAGCATTGACAATAGCGGAAACAGCAACAACTACAATAACGGCAATAACATCAACTTCAACTCCGACAGCCTCGTTAGCGTCAGAAACCAGAACATTCTCAAGTGGCTCAAAAAGCAACCATAGTAGGAGTCTCAGAGCACATCATGATGACAACCATGATACAAGCATCATTACCAATATTAGTCCGGATCAGTTTAGCTTAGCGCATGGTCGAGCTTCAACCTTATCGGCGTTCAACGAAGTGTCTAGGATCTCATTTGATGCAGATGATGACCATTTATACGCCCGGTCTTTAACTGCAACCTTGAAAAAGTTTGACCCAACAACAAAGGAGGTGATAAAGTTAAAATTTCAGGAAATTATTGTTGAATACATGCAGAAGCAGCAACAGCAGCTGCAATTATTTCAGCAACAACAGCAGCAGCCATTACTAGCTCATGTAACGTCGGCGACAGCAACCACGACGACAACACAACCTAAGTAAATTCGAGAATATGAGTTTCTTTTTTTATGTGTAGCACAAACTCAAAAGATTGTGACATAAGCTAACTAGCGTCAATGTGTCTATTTAGCTGTTCAAGGTTACAGCCATTCATTATTGCTGAAATAGTTTAACCAAAGGTGTCCATGGTTAATTGCATATGAGTTTATGCGTAAAAGTTATGTTTGCATGTCCTGATGTCCTGAGTCTTGGATTAGTTTGGCTAAACATAAAACACCCCACTAGCCTAGTTGGCTGCTTTTGACTATTCCTAGTGTCTTTGAGCGACAGTGTAGCGAGGAAAGTCGCGGTCAAAAGTCGTAACTACTTTATAAGTGTAAACCCGTTCGAAGACTAAAAGCCAAAGGCTAACTCCCCTTTGCTATAGGGCTGGTATGTGATACTAATATGTGGCTGTCGCCGCTGTCGCCGCTTTGGTAATTTGGGTTGGATTGGCTTGACTCGGCGTTGTTATGGCATTTGATTGAAATGTTGTTAAATCAAGAGTAGCGGCCAACTTTGTGGCCGCATAAACCAAACGGACGCGATGAAAGGAAGCTAGTACTTGTTGAATTTTCAAACCGAGCTTTTCATCGAGCATGCCGCGTTGCCGTTGAACGATTGCAACTTTATGGCGCATATTCTGTCAGGGCTAGTGAAAAACGAGTTGATCATTGAATCGAGTTGGTCGTGAGCATTTATCTCGCTCGCCCGGCGAGAGTTGCCGAATCAGATAGAAACAGCGCATAATGTGATGATTTGAATCCAAATAAGTTGACTAAGATCATCATCATTGATTTGAAAAGCGGAAGAAGCTTGTGGACTATTTGATGTGGCTTCCACGCATCATTGCAAGAGACAGGAACAGATAGAAGGAGAGCATCGAAGCGAAAGGCAACACAAGAGAGGTTGCGAGAAGTTGAAACTCACTCAGGCGTCTTGGCGGCGCACTCAACACCGGCATCAATCTAGACAACGCCTGTTGCTTATGCTAGACAGTCTAGCGCCAGTAACGACTCTTTAAATTCAATTTCACCTTCTCGAAGACAAGATAAACACTTATACAGGTATGTTTTGTGTTGAATAGTAGTAATAGCCTTTGAAGGAAGACAATGTTGTTCAGTTCCTTGAGTGAGTTCAGGTTGGTTGTTATTGCATAAATAATTCAAACAACGTTCCATGCAGTTGCCCTAAGCAATCACAGGTATTTAATGCTATTAGTCTAATGTTGTGTGTCTTCAGCAGAATGTCGCTTATGATTGATCTTGCAAGCTCTGTTTAGTGTTGCAGGAAAGTGTGCAAACAAACCACCGTTAAGCTCAAATTAATAGACACATTGCTCCAAATCATTCAAAATCCGCTCTACTTGTGCTGGCTTCATTTTAATCAAGTGGCACCGTGAATCTACAGAGAGTCCATCTCAAATCAATCATAGCCAATGACAACACGCGCGCAGTTAGTCAATTGTAAGAAGTCAAAGCGAAACAGAAAATCAAACTTGCCAATGACGTCATCCTGCCAGTTTCCGTCGTCCAGTTAGTCAGCCTGATTTGATTTGATTTGATCGGATCAGATCAGATCAGATCAACAGATAAGCACAAATGGTCAAGCTCGGTTGCTCTAGCTAGTGAGCCAATAGGAAGTTAACAACTAGAGCACTCAACAAAGAGCAAAAGGGTCGCTTCTTGACCGGAACCGGCTGGCTCCCAGCTGGCAGGCTCAGTAGTTAAAGTGAGTGTGTGTCACCTGTTTCGTCAGTCTATTGAAGGCGCATACAATCGGTCCTGTCTAAGGGATGCAGAATCGACACATGTTGGCGAGTTGTATATGCAAGCGTGTTCACTATAAGGAATTCAGATGGCCAGTCAATATCAGCAGAACAGCAGCAGCAGCCGATCATTATATTAAACCTTTGAAAGGACACACAATGAGAGTCATCGCGGTCAGTCTTTGAGAGCCATCGAAACTGGACACCAAAGAGAAGTTGTTCGAGATTGTAAACGAATGACATCACACAAGAGATTCTGTTCCGTTTATTCAATTGCAACAAGCAAAACACTCAATTCTGACATTGAGTTATGCTCAGTTGCTTGGCTGCAACTCGTAACTCGTAACCAGCGTAGGCCGTACAGAACAACACCTGGATTGAACTGCACACTCAACAGTTAACTGAACATTTCTGAATAGAACAGAACCGAACAAATCGTGTCACTGGATAGCTACCTCGATGAATTGGACTAAGTCTCGAGTGAAAGTTAAGCGACACTTAAACTAGACAAGGTGAGCGAGAGCGAGAGCAAGTTTCGTGAGGGCGCCCAGTGGCGAGGTGTGGACACACAACACGACTGAGTAGATATATTTTTATACACATTTGGGAATGAGACCAGGTAGAGATAGTCCGGTAGCAGTAGCGGGACAAACTCAATAAGGGCGTCTTGTTGGCCATTGTGGTTGTAGTTGTGGTTGAGCTCGGGTAGTGTCTCATCTGAATCTGACGCCACACAACCGGGCCCGCCTCGCTCGGTCTGGCAGCTTCTCGGATTTCACTCTTATTTGCCTAATGTAACCAAGCCAAGTCAGTGTGCCCAAATAGTGAAGTGACGTTATTGTTGGTCAAGTTTTCTATGCATATCAACAAGTGGCGTTGACGCTAACGCAGGCTGACCAGTGCCACACTTGTCGTCGTCTCGGAATTGAATAGCGGAGACGAAGAAGAAGATCTCTCTGGCCGAGTTGTCGAGAAAGCGATGGAAAAGATACACCTTGAGCACACAAAACTAGATTTACAATTCGTCTGAGTCTGAGCTTGAGTCTGAAAGCGTTTGTTACCAGAAAGTTTGCTAGTGAGCTTGGGTTAGTATCAAAATAGGACGACTTTGCTTTATCATTAAGCCGTTATCGTGCTTTGAAAAGGCGAGAGAGTGGGCCTGACCAAACAAGAAAGGCCGCCTACCCGACGAGCTCTGGCCCGTTGCTCTTCTCTCGCATTTCCTCCAGAAAACGGATTGTTGTGTGTCTTGTCGGCCAGCAAGAGGACGAGAGTAATGTGATACAACTTGCAATATCCGACAAGATTCAAACGGGGGCTCGTTCAATCAAACGGCGCCAATTACTGCTATCCGCCACCTGCATCCAAGAACACTAGTCGGCTTGCACGCTCGACGGACGCTTGCGCTTGACCAATTGTTCCGCCGATCCGTCGCTCTCGTGCCTGCTCTCACTCTCTTATGCAACGCTGAATTTGCCAAATTTCTTATTCATAACCTCAAATAATAATAACAATAATAATCACCACCACGACCATCATCATCATCATCATCATCATCATCGCACCAGTCAAGTTAGGCCGCCAGGATCATAGTGTGCAATTGCGCGCTATCCCCGGTCACTCACACAGGATCATCACACAGGACTCGCGCGCGTCACATGAGACAGCTCTAAAAGCCTTCGTTTGAACCTGACTGAAGAGTCACTTTATTTAGGTATCTAATCTGGCCGAACAAGGCCTTGGGTATTGTTAACTAGCGAACGGAAGGGGGCGCACGAGTGGGCGGCCGGACGTGAGCAAGCAACAGCGCAAGAGCTTGGCAAGTGACGCGAGCGAGCGCAATTGATCGCGCCGCTGGCCAGCGGTCACTCGCGGAACGTGATCAAGAGTTTACACCAAAGGGCAAATGCCCAACCAGCCAACTCATCAGCACACTTGGTGATTCGATTTGATGGGCGGCCAAAGAATGCAAGAGAAGGCAGGTAACATCCGAACGGCAACAGTTACACGTTCGCGGCAAGCGTCAATCATTTGTGTTAAGATCGCAAGTAGTTGGGCCGTGTGTTGAGATACGTTGAAAACGACACGCTAACGAGGAGGAGCTCGGCACATGCACTTACAAACACACAGACACACACACACGCACACACATACACATACACATACTCTAGAACAAAGTGATACGCCATGACCATGAAGTTGCAATCGTCAAGTTGCACTGCAGACGAACTTTGTCCGTACGTTGGATCTGGAAAAGGGATCGAGTTAAATTTAGGAAAGGCGGCAAGTGAAACGTTCAATGCGAAGACGACGACAAAAAGAAGTAAAGACGACCAAGTCGACTGGTCAAGCGGCCGGCTAGAATCGCATCAACAAGTTTAAAAAGGAACGCGCGCACTCAAACACAAGAACGCAAGATGAGCAACCAGACGAGCTAGAGAGTTGAGCAATAAGTTCTCGAACGGTGTTTGTGTGTGTGTGTGTGTGTGTGTGGTTAGCGAACGAGGACATCGTTAGACAAAACGAGTTGAGTTGAGTGGCAAAGTGTTTTTTTTTCATTCGGCCAAGATCTCAGATTAGATCACAGCCGATCGAGAGCAAAGCAAACGAGCCAACCACTTGACCAGTTTCTTCTTTGGCGCGCTCACTTGACTTGAGCGGCAAACTCCTGGACGTAGGGGTCCAAAGAGTGCGTATGAGTGCTTGTGCGTGCGTGTAATTAGTAGTAGTTGTAGTGGTAGTAGTTGCAGTAGTAGTAAATGATGTTTCACAAACGATCAACTCGAGCGAAAATCAACCAAGCCAATGATTGCAAGCTTGACCGCGTATCAAAAGTTAGCTTTGTCGAGTGCGGCAATCAGACAAGACGAACAGAGTTAGACCAACAAACAGGATGCAAGCCGGAGGCACGACAATTTGCGCCCATTTCAAGCCAAGAACATCAATTAATCGATGTGACCACAAATTCATCGAGCCAAAGGCGCCGGATAGTGTGCAAATTGACAAAACTTGACAGCGACAAGCTCGATTGCAAACGCCAAAACACAAGAATCGATCGTCGAATGATCTCTAAGCGAACAACAACTACAAGAACAACAAGCAACACTATTTATCCAACCACAAATAACTTATTGTTAAATGTTAAAGCTACCAAATACAATCGAAATATTAGCCTCATGCGGAGCTTCCTAGTCAACTACCTTAAATTAACGCTTTGTTCCTGTTATGACACGGTTTCATTGGCCACTTTGCTCGTCTTTGTGCTTCTCCTAAACAACTTTATTGAGGCCCACCAACAGAACAACAATTACCAGCAACAACAACAACAACAACAACAATATCAAACCACGAAACGGCCGCTTTGTGGGACACGAACTTGTCAGCTTTATTGGAACAAAACCAGCATTGGCAACAACCAAGACCAAGCGGGCGGCTCAATGGGGGCCACAAGATCTGCAAGAGCTCGCAGAAGTGTCGAGAATTTTGTTTTGTCGTCTCCGTTTGATGATGGCGATCAACAACAAAGACCATTGTTAGATCTCGACGATGGACCTGATGAATATCCAACGGGCCGCGCCGAGATTCTTTTGCCAACAGGAAGCGAACTTATGCCAATGATTGCAATCGAGCACTCTCCATTGAGCCACGACCACTATGAAATATCGCGATTGGTCACAAATAGCAATTTATCCTCAAGACCAGTCCAATCCCTGTCCGCTTTGGCCTCCTCTGCTCACTATCACCTCGCACCTAAACCAATGGCCAGTAACAACAGAATTAGACCTCTAGAAACGGGCATTGGCCGCACAAATACTATTCGATTGGACAAACCTGGCCAAAGTTTGGCCAAGATTAGAAACAAACAAGGATCTCATCAATTGCGTCAACAACAAGCATCGTCCTCACAGTTTCCCAATGCGAAACTGGACCAAATAGACGGAATGGTCGCCGCAGCAGTCAGTTTAGTGCCCGACTGGAGCTTCAGACAAGCGGCATCTGATCACAAACCCGAACAGGCCACAACTAGCCCAACGACGATCACAACAACTCGAAGACCAACCCAATCTAGGAACCAAGAGTTGGGTAGGACACAGTCAAGCAGGCCCAGGCTTGAAATAGACGAGAATCACTGGATTCCAATCACAAGAACGATCGTCAACGAGATAGTTGTGCCAGCCAGTAGCCAGGCAGCTAGTGCCTTGCTCGACTATCCCACTCAACTGGGTAGACCGTTACGGTATCAAGCGGGTCGTCATCATCATAATGGCCACTTGTCGATAAGCGCGACCTCAATGAACCACCCCCCTTACTCGTCAACTCGACGCCCGGGACTGCATCAACTTGGCACATACGCCTATGGCAGCCGCAATCCTCACATTGAAATGCGCCCGCCGCATCCTGGTCGCCCACATCCCGTGCCAAACTACGAGAATCACTTTGAGTTTGACAATCACCACCACCATCACGCAAATGACCACCATCACCACCTGCCGCACCATCAGCAGCACCAATATCCGCGCCACCGGAGGCCTAGATTCCAAGGCGAGCTGGACAACGAGATCGGGCCACCGTCCATGCCCAGGCCGAGCAAAATCTACAAGCGAGTGTTGTTGTGCGACAAGACGTTGGTCAGTTTGGATTACATCAGAAATGTTGACCTCGAGCCAAGGCCGTCGTCGCAATCTTTGGGCGGTCAGCTGCTCAATGAGCACGAAATCAATGAGATTAACGACAATTTTCTCGATTTAGAGACCAACTTGGACTCGTCAGTATCACGGCTTAGCTCACAGTCATCGTCGTCGCCGTCGACACTTGTTGGATCGAACTCGAGTAACAACAACACTCGACGCCGATCTCCCGCAACCAATTCAACCTCGACGAATGGCCTCGTCGGACAACCAGCGGCAACAACCAGTGCCACATCAACAAATTCAATTGATGTTGAACGGTTGGTGGCCAACGAAACAACTACCGATCAGCTCACGATGCGCAGCGGTGACCATCTCATGGTCGAGCGGCGCTTTTGGCGCGACAGCCCGCTCAGTGACGAGGACCCACTGGTTAGGTGCGACATGTGGGATTTGGAAAAGGGTTTGAAGAGTCGCAAGCCGCCTGAGGGAATTCTGCGCATGGCGATCAAGGCTGACTTTGACACTGTCCGAGACGCAATCAACAGGTGTCGCCAGTTGAGCGAAAAAACGTTGCCACCTGACGACGAGTACCGGGACGGTCTCGAGATTATGTCCACCGAAGATCTCATTTCATTGTTCTCGATGAAGCGCGGCTTGATGCCTGGCACAAAATGGTGCGGTCTCGGCGACCAGGCAAGCACCTACAACGATTTGGGACCAAAACATCGGATAGACATTTGTTGTCGCGCTCACGATCATTGTCCAATCAGATCGAAGCCGTTTCGAAACGACTATGGAGTTTTAAACATTGGTCTATACACAAAGTCGCATTGCGATTGTGACGCCGACTTTTATCGGTGTCTTCGTGAAGTGAGATCTCGAACGGCTGACATGCTTGGAAATCTCTATTTCAACGTGATGAAATTGCAATGTATGCGCGAGGAACGCCTCAAGGTGTGCCGCGAGATGAAACCAATCGCGCTTGGCTTCGAACGTTGCGTCCGCTACGAAGACAGTCCCGTTAAGACCGTGTTCAAGTTCACCACGCCGCCAGTGGCCTATTGACCTGGACATACTCAAACTCAAACTCTTTAAATCTTTCTTATTACAACGCAATATTTATATAACTAGATAAAGTAAAGTAGAATGGAGCAAGTTTTTTGCGCGCTTTTTGTTGTTTTATCTTTTATTATTAATCAGACTAGATCAATATCGGCAACCAGAAGATGGCGAGAACAAGTACAGTCTAACAACAATAGACAAGCGATTAGTGACAATGTTGTTTGCTATGGATGAAATCAACAACGTTTAAAGGTCGCTCGAACATTGTCCTTTCTTTCGTTCTTGACGCCAAATTACATGGTCAGTCTGCAATACGTTCGATAGTACAATAAAGACAACAGCTGTAAAGCAGCCGACACTGGTTTTTGATCGAGAAGAATACGAAGAAAATGCGAGAAGAAGCGATTGTTTTTAAAGTTTTGTCATCGTGATTAGTGACTTAACTCTAAAATGGAGCGGCCTCTTATCTTCTCTTCTTTTAGACATGACAAAACTTTTCTAACTTATGCGTGCTGGCCAGCTTAGCTAACAACAGCAAGACCGCAATCAGGGGGACCCTAAACGGTAGCATATTTGTTAAACGTGTGATCGATCCGTAAGCCAACTGCAAGAGGCGTGGCGACAGTTGTTACGCAACGCCAGTTTATCAAAACATACTCGCACTCGATTGAGGCCAAAGCAACAAGTGTTGAACACAACTCCGTCGTCTAGCTCGAGGCCGATTCTCGGTTAGTGATGGCGGAGCTCTACAAATGTTTGACTTGTGTACATTACTTGCACTGTGTTTATGATCGCGCAACTGCGTTTAATTGACACTGCCTGTTCTCAATCGAATGCCTGCCCTGCAAATTGTCATATTCAAGCCCGGAAGGCGACCATTCATACAAGATGACTTTGGCTCACAATCGGATCGGTTGTAGAGCCAACTATGACTGAACACCACAAATTGCCTGGGCCAATCTAGAGCATCTGATGCTGCAATTTGTATGTTTGTTTGTGTGTTCGTGTTCGTGTTCGGTCGTTCGGTCGTTCGGTCGTTCGGTCGTTCGCACTTATGTGTGCAGTCATACTAACCAACACTTCACACTTGTTACTAACAATTGATTATTGCCAATCGACATCGTCTGGCCAGCTAATGGGCGTGATGATGCGTTCGCGCACCTGTTCGGAGCCAAGCTCGCGCGCCATCGTCGCCATATCGTTAGCCGTTGTTTTTGCTTGTGGCTGATGTTGATGTCATGGTTTACTCGTGGAACATGGCAAGCCCCTTGCTAATTTTAACGCCGCCGTTTGACTATCGCCTCAGCTCAAGCTTGAGCTTGTAAATGACTGTTTGCATGCATGATCGCTTTGCATTATAATTATTACAACCAGATCAAATTTGCGCATAAAATGCAACCAATCTCATTTGCTGGACACAAACTTTTAATTCTATTAACCACCGAAAGATGCTAGTCCCTATACTCAAGAGGCACAAGAAGCGCCTTCTTAGCGCCTCTCACTTACAATTATTGTTGTATCTTCTTATTTTAACAAGAAACACTAGATGCCAGCAGCAGCAGCAGCAGACCTCAGATGGCAACCGACAAACCAGTCAAGATCTCACCAAGAGGGCTCACAATGAGCAAGACCAATTTGGCGAGTCTGATTTGAGCATGGCCGATTCAATGATTTTTGCCATTAGCGCCACAAGCCACGAGATTCTTGCATCAGGCTGGCCGGCCACCTCGCCAATGTGGCCTTCGATTGAAAAGGAAACTTTGGAACAGACAACCAGTTCAGTTGAGGAGTCATCAAAGAACTCGTGGGAACCGTTCATCTACGCTGACAAGCCAAGCAAACAAGATTACAGTTTGTTGTTGACACTCAACAAAACTCTTATTGAATCGCTCAAGTCGAATAGTTTCAATGGCGCCAAATTGCCCGGCACACTTTCGCAACTTGGCGTCGATTTGTCGCTTGAATATTATTTCAACCAAGACTCAAATGTCACCGCCTTGCCCGGCATCAAGCTCGAGGTGGACCGAAAAGAGTTGGACTATTTGGAGCCAACTTTGGTTGGCAACAGTAGTGAGCAAGCGGAAAGGCGAGACGGTAAACAACAAATCAAGAGCAAAATGTGGATTAGTTACAAGAAACGAATAATGCTCACTGACTCGATGCAACTCGACAAGCCAGATTGGCTCAAGTTGTCGTTGGTTAACCGAGAAGCGCCCTCTTTGGTTGCAATCAGACGGCTCGCTGTTGTTTTTGGCGACGAGCACGCGACGAGCTTCAATCGAGATCAACAGGAAATCGTTGAGCAGCAGAACGGACCTGTTGCGTCTAATCCTGCTGTCGACCAGCAGCAGCAGCAGCAGCAGCAGCAGCAGCAGCAACAACAACAGCCGACATCGACGCCATCACAGTCAAACTTTGTCGAGCCGCTCGAGCCAGCAACAATTCCTGGCGGACGAGCGGTACCAGCTCCCAGCTTGCCTAGCTCGCAAACAGTTCCAAACCTACCCGCTGGCGGCACAACATCATCAGCTGGGCCTCAATTGGAACAAGAACAAGCCACGCGTTCACGAGGACCTCCCTCAAAACCTGCAACTTCCAACGAGGAACAGTGGAATCGCCAACAACCAGCACAAGCACCAGCGGGCTCGCAGGAAACTTTCGAGCAGGACACACAAGCTGCCAACCCGAACGGCGGTAATCAGCTGGACGGGTCATCGGACGAGCCAGTGCCGCAATCGAGCAATACGCTCACAAGCACAATTAAACCTGTCGAACCAAAGAAGAAGAAAAGCGGCTGGTCGTCGATGTTGGGCCGCAAGAAACGCCAGGCGCCTGGATCAGGTCCGGCTAACCAGCCGGACACGCCGTTGACCAATAGCAATACTGCAAATCAATCGGGCGCAATCAGGCTCACTTGTTACCAAAGCGACGCTTGCGATCACTGGAAGACCGAACAAGCGGCCGGTCAAATTCAATGGTCGCTGGCAAGGATGCCGCCGTCGACGGAAGCCGTTAAGAATGGTTACTATTACGTGAGCAACAGGCACAACTATGGCGACATGAATAGACCTTTGCTCTTGCGAATAAACCAAACAGAAACGGCAACAATCACGGACCAAAAGACAGACCATTGCATAGAGCTGGCGTTGTATGTGACGGAGCGAACTCGACTGAATTTGTTCAAGATGGTTAGGCAACAAATTAATCAGACTGTCGAGTCACAAAACTCGTTGCAACAACAAGATTTTGCTGATGGTGCAACAAGTGGCGAAAACAGTGGCTGGCTCAAAGCGAGCAAACTTCTCACTTGGGCTTCAACAACGACCACTTCAAACGGGCTGCCAGCCATTATTGAACGAACTCATTTGGGTGGCGCTCAAATGGCCGCCAACAACCAGAGCGGTTGGACTCAAGAGACTCTTTGTTATGGTGACTTTTTTGAGGACGACAGAAAGTGTGGACTTGGCGAATGCGCGTTTGCATTTGAAATGGAAACCAGCAATTCCGCTCAAATTGATAATCTGGCTGCATGGAATAGTGATTCAATTGAACGTGATGTGCAAGAGCAACAAGTGGACGGTCGTGGTGATTCTGGTGCTAATATTCAACAACGCGCCAGCAACAGTTTGATTGGTTCGGGTCGTCAGGAACAAGTGGTTGGAGTGGCCCTCTTGAAACAGTTTGCAGCGGGCGCTCTTAATAAGCAAATAGCGCCAGCTAAATGGTTAGAAACTTGGCAACGAACCGAAGTGGAACCCAGCGACAATTGGAAATTTTATCCCCAATTAGACTATCTTGTGCAAGCTGATAATGTTAGCCTGGTGAATTTGTACCACGAAGCTCATTATTCGATACAAAGCGACTGGATCCAGATGGGCAAGTTCTTGGATTTCAACGCAAGCCTGCTTATTGAACTGATCGATGATGCTGGATCTAAAACTGGTTATCCAACGAGCAGCAACAGTCAACAGATATCGAATGATCTCGAGCAACATGAATCGTCCGACACTGGCCAACTTGTGTTCCAAATCAATACCCAACGGCGGCTAGTAAACCAGCACTTTGAAACAATTTATTCAAAAAACGAAACTGTCAACTGGTTCAAACAATATAACAACAACACACAAGCTGTCATATTGAACATGAGTCTAGCCAATCTAGACGAGCTTATCAAAGAAAGCTCTGGCCAATTTGTTGCGGCTAAACAGCCAACAAGCATGTTGAAGATGATCATTGATTTGGTTTTGGATTGTCACTGGCTGGAAACGGGCAGCCAATCGAGAGACCAACCATCTGTAGATTCAAGTGCCAGGGAGTCTATCTTGCCTCAATACAGACTCAGTCTAGTTAACGTGTCCCTGGCCGACCGATGTTTTCCAAACCCGTGCCAGTGGGGCACCTGTTCGCAAAACGGAACCGGTTTAGAAGACTGGGATTGCAAGTGCGACAAAGAGCATCGCGGACGGAGGTGTCAGTTTGGCAGCTGGTGTGGCTTGCCTCATGTGGCGCCTCCTATCATCTCACCAGCCGCAGGAAACCAATTACAACAACAACAGCAGCAGCAGCAACAACAGCAGCAAGTCGCTGGATCTTTGCAATCGAACGGGCAAATACAACAACAACAACAACAACAGAAACGACAACTGGACAACGTGCCAGGAAACAGTCAAGTGATCATACCGAAAGCCAATCCACAACAACAACAACAGCAGCAGCAGTCGCAGATCGCGACGAACGGCAAGGCGCCAGCTTCATCCTCGGCCAACAAGACGCCGCCAAGCGACGGTTCGATTGCGCGTCTGTCTGGCGAGGAATTTTGTAAGCGAAAACTGGGCCCTGGTTTCAAGTGCCAAGAAATCGATCTAGCTCTCGATGAGCGGCTTTACATTGACGAGGGCGAAACGTTCACTTGCTCGTGTCGAGGCGATTATTACCTGAGCGATGATGGCAAATGCAGACAGGCACACAAGTGCAACTCGTTGGTGTGTCCAGGTGCGGGCCAAGTCTGTGACGAGAACCGACCATTCAACGAAACCCAACCGTGTCATTGCAACGAAAAACAAGATTGGTATCCGGAGTCTACAGTTGAGCAAAACAAATGTACCAGACGCCAGTGTCATGATAAGCGTCGCGATTGTGGTTTCGATGCACACGTTTGTTTGGCCACAATTGCTGGCGAACGTCCCATTTGCAAGTGTGGCCCAAAGTTCACATTGAAAACCAACGATAAGGGTCAAAAGTATTGCCAATCGACGGCTTGCGTTTTGCCCACACTCAACGAATGTGATCAAATTTGCACACCCAACGACCAGGACCTCCAAAGGCCTTACACTTGTTCGTGCCATCCAGGTTATTCGCTTGACAAAGATGGCAAGAGTTGTAAGCCGACTCAACAGGTTCAAAATGGGTCAAGTCAAACGGGCCACACTTTAAAACATCAGCAAGCTTCAAGAGGATCAGGCGGCCCTGGTGTGCAAGCCAGCGTGCAATTCAAGGACACAAATTTGCACAGAGCTCGGGTGTCGCTGTCGTCTGGGTTACGTGGCCGAGGGCGAGGTTTTAGTGCAGGTGAACGCACCGCCTTCGTTCAACAGCGCAACTTTACCTCAACCAACAAACTAGTGGACTATGTGCAATCTGTTCAATGTTTGAACGTGTGCTCGTTGAGTTACGCCGAAAACAAGCTCGAATTTGAACGAGTTGAATCGGTTTGTCCGTTGGGCTTGTGTGATCCTGCCAGTTTCAATGTCGCTGTTCGGACCCGAGCAGCTCGGCACTTGTACAGTCCAAGTACGAGCCAATTTGGGCCTCGAATCAAGCTGAACAAAAGCCCGACGACGAGGACGGCCAAAGATGGCCAGGCACACGAACAGGTTGCAGGCGACGAAACAGAATCCAACTCGACCGAGTCTGATCGCAAACCGGGCTTCGCCTTTGTGTCGGCTAAAGCGGGTGTGCAAACAACATCAGCCGGTTACAAATTGTGCAAATCGCGTGGGGCCATTTGTGTTCCTGACTACACCAAACCGGCCATGTTTGATTGCGTTTGTCCGCAGTCGAGCGAAAAGCGACCACTGGTTGGTGGCGGCGGCCAAGTGGGCGACTTCACCTGTAAGCCTCGTTGCAGTTCAATCAAACAGGACTGTATCAAGAAGCAGGCTGTGTGCCGGCCCATCGACAAGGACCAGGTTCGGTGCGAGTGTTTGCCCGGTATGAATGCTCGACAAACACGATGACAAGTGCTATCTGGCTCATTATACTTACACGCTCAACTTGATCATTGTCAACAAATATTATGAACCAATTAACGACTCGAACAATCCAAAAGGAACGCCACTATCAAGTGGTGAGTGGCCAATTTGATGGAGGCAACAATCAAACCACAGCCTTAAACCAAAATAATCAACAGGACTATGACGAACCATTGCACGAGATTGTGCCTCAATTTCACAAGGCTGACCTAGCGGCACAACCATCAAAGAGACACCTGTCAATTGTGAATGGGTTTGTTACAAACAACCTGAGCCAGCAGCAACACCAGTGCAATATTAGCCAGTTGTTGCCCAAGTCGGTTATCGAGGATCCGTACGAGCACGAGCTGGACACCTTTTTGCAATATATAGAACAGTGCAACGAGAGAGTCCAGCAAGACTCGCGGACGTTCAGTTTGAATTCGCGTCTTGGCGAAGATCTTCGTCAATCAATAAGACAACACCTGCGCGAGCCATTCACAATTACAACAAACAACAGTATGTGCCACGAGATGGCGCCAACCATCACATTCAGAATCTATGACAGGAAAATGCTGCCGGCGCAACCGGTGGTGGTGCTAGTAGTTCGTCGCCAGGCTCGCCGGTTTCATATTTGAACTGCACAGTCCTATTTACAATCAATGGAACCAATTCAAGTGGCCACCATCAATCAAGTGTTCACTAATTGTGACAAAACAGGCCTAGACGAACGCTTCTGTTGGATCAAGCCGCGATTGTTGCTCTCAAAATCTGCCCAGATCACGACAAGCCAACAAAGCGAACAAGTGTTCAACACAACAACAACAATCAAATAATCGCAAACCCGTTCAACTTTAAACAGGTTGTTGCATGTGAGCTAAATAACTTTTGTGGACCAGACGCCAAAAGCGAACGGCTCGATGAGACCACCTCGCTTTGCTCGTGCAAGTGTCCACAAGATATTGAGATGATCGACTTGCGGGAGCTCGAGCCCAGGTTGCGCACGCTGGTACCCGACGTTAGGTCACACCAACAACAACCACCTTCGGACGATACCACCGGCCAGCTTTGGTTGCCACCGAAGCAGCAATCAAACTGGCTAGCCAATCGAGCTCGACAAGGCGCCATCAAAGAGATTTGTGCGCCCAGAAATCATTGTGAACTCAACCCCGGTTTTTGTTCTCTCAAAATCGGCTCCAAATGCCGCTACGACATTCGGCTTGGGTCCCGATGCGAGTGTGTCTATCCCGCCTACGAGCACGAGCTTGGCCACTGTGTTGAGATCGCGTTCAACGGGCTTGACAATATACTGATTGTGATCATCATCTTGGTGGGCACCTGTTTGATTGTTTCGCTTGCCATCAATCTCTACGCTCTGGCTAAAACTGAACGGAGCTTATTCGGCCAGAGCCGTCAATATCCGTTGAGCGAGTTTTCGCCTGGAGCAACGAGAAACCACCATCAACATCATCATCTCAACCATCATCACCGTCATTCAGCGACAGGCAACGAGGACGAAGGACGACGAATGGGTGGCGGCGGCGGCGGCGGCGGCGGCTTGCATCATCGTCAGCGCACCGGACGTCCATTCAACAGGTCGACGGGTGTGCCAAATTTGGCCTTCGACCCAAGCGACTGAGCAATGGGCCAGCCCGACGATGAGCAACAGCAGCAAGCGCGCACCTCTTGCCCACTAAAAACATTCTCTTGTACATTTATTTTTATCCCAGAAACCTGCCAAGAGATTCGTTCCTGCGATCTTGTCAATTGCAATTGCTGTTTCTTGGCTCTAATTAGTTCTAAGTGTGTCTGTTCGATACTTGAGACTGACATTAACTCAAAATTGGCATTTGAGATGTTACAATCTTGTTGGTTAGCCGCTCAAATAGATGCTATTCACTATCACGCATTGCGTCGTGTCTTTCTCTAAGAAACGTTTGCTTCTCGTTCTTTCTCGTAACAATATCTGCTACGCCGCTATCTGCTTCTCTTAGCTTGCTCTAATTTCAACTTGTTTTGTTTCACAAAACAAAAAACGTCGATTTCAGGTCTTGGAAACAAAGACAAACGAAAATCCCACCGACCATACGATTAGCAACTAAATGGCTTGCCGAGAACTCGCGCGACCAATACCGGTTTAAGTGCACGTGCTCTTTGTCATCAACTTGCGAACATCTCAAATACTAACTTGTTCGATATGAATGTGTGACGCCGATGTGATGACTGGAGCAACTTGTTGAACAAGCGTAATGTGATGAGAAACACCACAAATTTAGTGTTTGGTTATCTTGAACCAACACAAAGCAAGTCAAAGTCTTGACGTCAATGAAACGCCAAGACGGATCTAAAACATGGCTTGTGAACTGTGATTGGGCTCGGTGTGGCCTCTTTTGGCCATGCAGATCAACAAATTAATGGCTATTCATTGCGCTATCTGGCACTATTGAACGGGTCGGGTCGTACGAGTGGTCGGCACGGCCATTCGGTTGGAACGATCGGTGAGAGATTCGACTGTAACTGTCTAAGCCTAACTAGTTTAGCTGATGTGGAAGAATGGCTGCATCTTGAATATTGGGCGGCAACTGTTGCTTATTGAGACTTGTTGTTGGACTAATTGAATCATAAGATCACATGTCTTCTAGATGAGACAATCGAGGAACTCGAAGTTGAGTGTGTTTGTGTGTGTTTGAAGGTGATTGTGTTTTGGGCGCCACGAAGGTGGTCTGTCTTTTGTTAATGTCGAACACTCTTGAGCTTGGCTTGATCGAATGTCTTTCTCACTTGTCTTTCGATTGCTAATGTCTAATTGTTTTGTTTCAAAAAGTCATTGTTGTGTGTTCTTTGCGTTCTTTTTTTGGTTGGTCTGGGTCATTCTGGTGTGTCCAACAAGTCTTACAAACAGATCGTCCGAGACGCTCGACACTCAAGCCGGTTTGGGCGACACGCCGGCACGACTTTGGCGCACCAATCGGGCACCACTTGCACACACACACACAAACACACACTTACAAATTAACTTTCCGACTGTTCGTTTGTTTGTTCTCTCGCTCTCTCTCTCTCTTTCTCTGCCTCGTTCCGTCCGTCTGTCTCGCTCGCAAGTTTTCGCCAGTCGTCTGTTCCTCTTCCCGTTTTCCTCGCCGGTCTTTGCCGGTCGCCTCTCGGCTTGGCCAGCTCTTGTTGCAAGTTGCCAGTTGCAACAAAAGCCGGCCCGAAAAAAGCGTCTGGCCAGCGCGAGAAGCGACGGACTCAGGTCGGCCTCGGCGCAGGCCGACCGGCTTGGTCGCGTCGCATTGGCCATTCAAATCTCGTTCCGTCTGGCCTGAGCAAAGCGTGTCTCTCTCGCTCTCTCGTCTCTCTCTCTTGCTCTGGCTCGGCCGTTTTGTGTGCCGCCGTCTGGCCACCACCAGCGCCAGACGAACTCGCTCGAGGGGCTCACTCGGCAGCCGGCTCAAGTGCGCCCGCCGCCGCCGTTCGACTCGACTCGACTCGATCCGGCTGGACTGCACTGGCGGCGAGAGAGTTGCTGCTCGTTGCCGGCTACGAGCGACTTGCGCACCGGCAAACGATTCTCGTTGCGCGGATCATGGCAACTATCCTCGCGCCACAACTTTTGAGCGAAGTCGGGTTGGTGCCGCCCACCAGGCAAGACTCGGACTAGAACGCTCGTCGCGCGCAAATATATATTCAAGGCGTGCCCGTACTGGCCAATCCTTGTCTTGACGAGACGGGCCGAACTCGGGCCGCGCAGGCTCGCCATCGCAAACGCCGCATTGGCAAGACGTGCGCGCCGCTTGCTCGGCCTCGTCTGAAGAAGAGCCCGAAGATTGCAAATATGAAACTGAACTGCGCCAAGTCTAGCCAGCCCGACACCAAGCCAAGTGTGTTTGTGCTCGTCTGTCCGTCCATTTGTCCGTTTGTGTTGTTTACTTGGACTGGAAGAGAGGTAAAAGAAGAAGAAGAAGAAGGAGGAGGAGGCACGCCGAGCGGATAGGCTAGAATGAAGATGTGAACGGTTGAGAAGGATGGAGACGAACTTGGTGGCAGTCTAGACGCTGGAGCAGCAAGCGGCAGCGGATTCACAGAAGCGATTCAACGAGAACGCCGACGACGAAGACAACAACAACAACAACAGCA
The DNA here is from genome assembly GCA_950022295.1 of Bromus sterilis. Lineage (NCBI taxonomy): Eukaryota > Viridiplantae > Streptophyta > Magnoliopsida > Poales > Poaceae > Bromus > Bromus sterilis. The sequence goes on from CATLOQ010000229.1 coordinate 48,361, forward strand.
GCAGCAGCAACAACTGTGTCTGCAACAACGCCGCCGGCACAACAACAGCAACAGCAACAACAACAGCAACGGCTGCAGCGACGCCGGCCGCCCAGACGATGCGCTTCTGCGTGCGAATGAACTCTCAATGAGAGACACAAGCTTGCCGAGTTGCTCTATCCGAGTTACAGTTCATTTTTGCCTCGCCAAACCAACAAAAAGTTCCCTCCAAGGCGGCCGCGTTCGACTAACTGAACGGCGGCGCCGTTGGTGAGTGTGTGTGTGTGTGTGTGTTTTTTTTTCTAGTTAGGCGCATTCATCGCGCGGCGAGAGGGCCAGACAACGGCTGGAGCTTGTGAGAGGCGGCCAGAGAGTTTTGCCGTAAGTTAGTTAGCCGACTTGCGGCCTTCTCGGCAGGGTTGGCTCGCTGCCGGCGCTGCTGGAAAGGCTCAAAAGTTTCAACAAACGAGCACCACAAACAACGAGGGGCACACTTCGCTCGATTGCCCGAACGGCGCAACTACCACACGTAACACATTAGCCACCGCCGAGGCGATGCACTGTTGCGCTCAAGCCGGCGAGCGCCTGCAACTGTGTGGTGGCGACGGGCGACGACGGCGCAGTTACACAACACATGCTCGAAGTGGAAGCTCGCTCGCTCGCTCGCCCGCCGAACAGATGAACTACAGCGACAACGCTGTCGAGATAGCTCGTCATCGTCGTCGCCGCCGCCGTCGTTGTCGTGGTGACGCAACAGTTACAAAATGGTCTTTCTCGTCGACGCCGGCCGGCCGGCGTGTTTTGCAAGCAAACTCGCCGCCAGACAGACGCTTGGCCATCGTCGTCTTTGGCTAGCCATTGGCCCGTGCCGAGCGACTCAGTCGTAATGCTGGCGTTCCATTGCGACATTATCGAGCAACAACGCCGGCAGCGGCCAACACCAACCATCATTATCGGTCTTGCCTTTCAGCGCGCGCATCGTCGCCGCCCATCGACAAGCTGGGCGCCCCTCAGGCCGACAATTGGTCTTAACTTAGTTCGTCGTCGTCGTCTGCGGCCTTGCGCAACTGATACACACACACACACACACAACTTGACTTGACTCGACTGGCTCACAAAACGACTAAACAAACAGCGCCCCGCCGCGGCCTACGCAAAGTTTGCGAGCCGGAGCCAAACTCAAGGCGAGTCCAAGTCTCGCTTACTTGCTCAAGTTTAAGCTGCGGATTGAGCTCGAGAGATTTGCCTCAAACTGGGCCGATTGATTTTCGAGAAACGAGAATTGCGAGCGGCCAAGATTGGACACCGAGATTTGGCTGGCGGCCTTCGCTTGAGCCGGCGAGTCTCACTTGAGCCGAGCCGAGCCGAGCCGATCGTTGCGCGCCTCCGCATTCCCACACGAACCACTCCAACAGTTGCCGGCTCGCCGCCGTGTTGCTTTCCAGCACCGATTGAGGGCCAACTCTGTTGCTGGCGCCATGTGTCCGTGGAACCACATCCCAAGCGAGGGGGATTCAGCACACGAACGGACACACAGAACGGACGGACGAACACACAAACACGCTGGTCAGCTTTCGCACTTCCTCCCGGCCGCGCCACTGTGGCCATCACACGGCCATACCACTGGCCTCCTCCTCCTCCTCCTCCTTCTCCTTCAACTGCTGTTGCTGCTTTTGCTTGTCCCAATTGCCTACTGGACTTGCCGCTGTTGTTGTTGTTGTGCTATCGCTGACTAAACGACGACGACAACAACGACGAGGATCCGCCGAAGCCGAGCTCAGGAGGAGCCTGCCAAAGTTGGCGCTCGCTAAACGAGCGAGCGAGAGTCTTCCTCATGGCCAGTTACGTGACCGCTCGGCCAGCTTGCACCATGGCGCGTGAGAACCATTCATATGGCCAAACGAGACCATCATCAACTTGTTGTCATCATCACCATCGGGCCGTTTTATTGGCCGCCGTCGAGCCATAATGGACGATGACAAAGGAGGCAACAAGCGGGCACACAAGTTGCAAGGCCGCCCATATCGTCCAGCTTGTTGTTGTCGTCGATCGTTGTCGTAGTCGTCGTGTGAAGACAAAGATGCTTAAAATGAATGGAGACTCACAGGCGTTGTTGTTAGTCTTACTGTGTTAGTGTTTCTGGTTGATGCAAACACAAATTAATTCACAGACACATGGCCGATCTCTAGTCGAACATTATCGTGCCAAGCGGCTTGCACGAATCTTGCACAACTTGGCCGACTCGTCATGTTTGCCGGTTGCCAGCCGCAGGATTCGCCCAAGAGCGTTGTTCGACGAGGAATTTGTTAAAACTTGTGAATGGTTGAACAAATGAGAGCCACCATTGCTCGTGTGTGTGTGTGTGTGTGTGCCTGTGCCTGTGAAGCTTACGGCGAGAGGGGGATACTTTTGGCGAGAGAGAAAGATGCCACGGCGAACTGAGCTCGAGGATTGAGTTTGCCTAGCAAGAGTGCTGTGCTTATGCAGCATCAGAGATGGATGTTGGCCGCAACAAAACAAGTGCAAGCTCTTGCACTGGCCGGCTAGCTGGCGTGTGAGCTAGATAACAGCAAATATTATCACCGTCGCAAGTTGAGTTGAGCTAAGCCTCTTATTGGGATATTTCATGCTTGCTCGTTGCGTGTCACGACAGCGACAACATTAACAGCAACAGCAGCAACAACAACAACAACAACAACAACAGTGCGACTGTCTGCTTGCTTTCGAAGTGCCGCCAACGAGCCGACTAACCGAGTGGTCTTGAGGCTAGCCGGATCCGTCTGGCGGCACTTCATCTTGGTTTTTGCAAAAGCCAGACGAATCTCTGCAGGCCAGCCGGCAGACTTCTGATTGGGTGATCGACCGGCTGGCAAGTTGGCTTGGCCAACGTCGCACTAAATCATTCTGATTATTACGTATCGCGCTTCGTCTGACTTATCATAATAGCGGCGTTCATTCGGAGGCGGGCCTCGTCTAGCTAACGCTCGACGCAAAGACTGTGCGCGATCAGTCTCAAGCGGCTTTATTCAGCCTGTTGAAGCCAGCTCAAGCTTTTTCAATTCAATTCAATTTCTTTAAACTTAAACTTAAACTCTCTTGCGCAAAGCCAAAACTCTCGAAGGCGACCAAAGTTCAATTGAGTGACGCGCCGACGGCGACTAGCTCTTAGCGCCGGTTTGTTGTCGTTATCGCGCGGTCTCGTCATCGTCGTCGTCGTCGTCGTTGTTGGCGATGCCCTATTAGTTGATGCAGATGAGCACTTACAAGTTATTATGCTCTCATTACTCTCGTTTGCCCACTCTTTAGAGGGCCTCAAAACGATAAGAACGAAGAGAGGCTCTCTTGTTCGAGAGGATGCATCTTGCAGGCAAGCATCGGGCAGGATCGAGATCAGTCGTGATCAGTCGTGTTGCAACGATAATCCTGCTCAAAAGTGAGCTGAGTGACAACAGCAAAGATCAATCACACACTCTCATAGAGGCCGCGAATGACGCAACAAGCTTATTATTATCGTAAGCGCGCTTACGTTCTCATCATTGTCATCTTCTCGGCGACAACGTTCTTCCTCTTCCTCCTCCTGCTCCTCCTTCTCCTACTACAACTACTACTCATCGTCTTGGCCTCGTTCCCTGGTTGTTGTTTGCAACATCACTGCGACGCTTTAAAGGAATTAAAAAAGTTTTGGATGGCTCAAAAGATGCGAGAGAGAGAGGAGAGCGAGGGAATATCGAAAATGACTAAATTTCTCCCGAACGGCGGACAGATTTTCTCCAAAACCTCGTCGACTTCCTCGCAGTTTTTATTTAATTTCTATTCTGGCCAAAGACAGACAGGCACAAAAGCCATCTTTTTTTGTGCCGCCGCTGTCCGGTTGCAACGACGAACAAGATGAACAACAGCTAAATAAGCGACCAGACAAGCTCTCGGTTGGTTGGTAGACTTCATCAGGCCCAACACGAGACAAGCGGAGGCATTATGATGACGCGACAACAAGTAATCTCGGCTGGCCTAAACTCGCTCGTGTTGAACGAGTGCTCTTGTTCATCGTCGTCGTCGTCCTTCTCCTCCATAAGTCCGTTTGATTGTATTAGACCAATCAAGCTCGTCATCATCATCGTTCAGAGACAGCTTTTGGGCGCCGTTCCCAACTTGCCGTGATGCCACTTGAACGCTTTGCGAGTGCGCGTTGTCGCATTCTCGAGGCCATTTTTCATTTGAGACTTTCCTGGAAAATCCCTCGCCATTTCTTAATAATGCCGCAACACTCGCCCCGTCTGTCCGCCTGTCGGTGTTGATTTTGAATGAACGTAACTACACGGACAACGAACAATAATCTCTCTCTCTCTCTCTCTCTCTCTCTCTCTCTCTCTCTTCTTTCTCTCTCTCTCTCTCTCTCTCTCTCTCTCTCTCTCTCTCTCTTCTCTCATCTCTCTCTCTCTACAAGACGCCACAAACCAATCCAACAACATGAAAGCTCTCTTTCTCGCTGTCGCAAGGCAAAGGATCTCTTGCTGCTACTGTTTCTAATTTTACACGACCAACATTAGCGAACACCAACGGAATCCTCTTGCCATGAGATGCCGTGATGGACAAATGTCAACAGATGACAGGAGATTCAGCTCTTGCGGTTGTTTCTAATCCTGCTCTATTCACACACCACAAACCGGCGGATGGAACGCTTGAAACATGGCCCAAGTGCCATGTCCGTTGACTAGTTGCAAGCTTGCTTGGCTTGCTCCATACGGAATCACTCGACACTTCATAACATGTTCCAGGCCCAACAAGCTTCGGGGCTCGTGTTCAATTTTGGCCCTCTTAGCGGGGCCATGATCAAAACCAAAAACATCGCCTGGACTGCCCTCTGCTTGAAGGCTGATGATCCTGACACAACCAACTCTCCATCATTGTCGGCTACAAGTTTTCATGAGCCGCGGTGTATGTTGCCGTCGAGCAACAGCTCAAAAGAGCGCCTCTTGGTCGTGTTGCGCGATCGTTGTTCGCCAACAAACCAATTCTCCAAAGTGTGTGTTGTGTGTAATCTGGATTATAGTTGCTGAGCTCAATTAACACCATTTTGTATGCGCCGCGAATAGGCAAATTGGCTTAAAAGCAAGATTGGCTTTTCCTCAAAACACAAGGCAACAAAAGTTTGTTGCGCAACGCTATGACGGGCCTGCTCGTCTCCAAACGATGATCAGCTTGCTTGCAGCTTGGGCAAAGTGTCTCTCCAAGCCAAGCTTATAGCTCGAGTTTTGTTTGTCGAGAAGCAGAGCCGAGAAAGGACGACTGAGGAGCGAAAACAATTATCTCCCTGAGAGCGCGTTCACGAGAAAATCCACACGAACACGAACACAACAAGATCACAAAGTCCACGACTTTCAAGCGACGAGCCGAAATCAACTGAGATTGCTCACTTGCTAGCCAACAAGCAAGCAAACGATGGCCAAGCTCGCCGCTCGAAACAGAGAAATAAAACCATAAATAATGCAGATTAATTGCTATTTTTGCACCTAATTCAGAATTAACTTCTCATTTGCCCACTACGCCTCGTTTCAAATCTCTCATCGCCTTCTCGTCCTCGTCGGGTCGTCATCACAACACGTCGGCGCGTTTGGCCAACACACAAAACAAGCGAGAGATAGAGAGAATCTCTCACTTAGCGGCTAGCCTTGGCATATTCAGGCCCTCCGCGGTGCTACAATTGGCCATCGCCTGTTGATTGTGCGCCGGCCGACATTGTTCTCGCCCTGCCTCTCGTCGTTGGCCGAGACGTGTGGGTGTTGGTGGCCGCGGCAACCTGCTGCTGCTGCCGCTGCCGCTGACGAGCGCGCCAGCGGGGTTCTCTTCTTTGCCAAGATCAGCCCGCTTGCAATGCCAGTTTGCATACGAACAGTCAAATATTCCACCACCAATCTCGAACAATAATCTTGGTCGTCATCTCGTTATTCAAGCGAATGCGGCCAGAGAGTATTGGCCACATTCACAAAGTCGCCTTGTGAAAAAAACAATCGACGGCAAGCCAGCGATGATGATTCGGGCAAGCCAAACAAACAAAGGTTGAGATCGAGATAGAACGAGCGAAAGAGAGCGCCAGCTGGCACAAACGAATACGCCGCCCGTTTGTGGGCCGTGCGTGTTCAACTTGATCGGCCCAGATAATGATAAAGTTGTGCGGTGTGAGATATGCGAGCCGTCGCCACTTGGGAGGCAACGCATCTCATCAATGCGAGACTCGAAATATGATGTCTGACGTCATCTAAGAACGAAACAGGCAGAGATGGATGAGCGTGCACACACACACACACACCACACACACACACACACACACACACACACACACACACACACACACACACACACACACACAAACGGGCAGTGCATCGGGCCAGCTCGCAACTCAATTACATCCGACCGGAAGTCTAGTTGGCCGTGTTCAAGTTCTGGTTGCTTATCACACGGCCAAGAGCCGTGTTTTAAATTCAATAGAAGACAACGATTGTGTAACAAGAGTTCGATTGCGACCATTGCGCCAACTTGTGTGGCTGGACGCGCCAGGACGACGCAATCGAAATCATATTGTTCGCGTGTGCCCGAGCCAAAAAGACTAGCTTGGCACATGTCCGCGCGCCGAACATAATGGAGATTTCAGAGATTGTTCGGCTCACCTCTGCTTGTGTGTGGCCCCACATAAAGAGCATCACGCTCTTGACTAGACAATTGACTCGGACTGGACGTCATTGTACGACACAATAGTTGTGAGCAACGCAGAACAACAAGTCTCATGGATTATGAAGACGATGATGATGATGATGATGATGTGAGCATTCGATTAATTCAAACACAGTAAGAGATAAATTCTTTGCTCAGTTACAATCAATCCAAAAGTGAGATTGTTGCGCGAACACTGCAGTCCTAGTGAGCGTGGGCGGCCTCCAGGTTAACTTGAATCAGTCGAAGAGGAAAGATATTATTTCTTCTTTTCCATAAGTGTTCGTGAGCATATTCGAGTGGTCGGCGCAAGAGAGACATGGTCAGACTCTGTGCCGGTTGTCCGATTGTATCAAGCCGCATCCCAGCCTTGGAGCCAACCTTTACTCACATCAGTTGCGCATTGCCACACATGATAATAAACGTGATAAAATCATCTCTCAAGCTCGCCAAGTGTATGAGTAATGTTTGGTCATATTTTAGACGCATACACGCAGTCAGCCGTGTGACTTATCTGCCGAATGATTATCCAACCACAAGTGGTTTGCGCGCGCGCGCACTCGCTCGCTCGCTAACCACAAATCATCACGCTGATCGGCCTGGCTCGCCCTTTTTGCCCAACCAAAGTCTCTGGCCAAAGTCGATTATTTCACAACAGAATCAACTCGTCGTAACCTGCTCGTTTTAGGGCTTCAAGTGAAGCCTTTAAACGCACAGACACACAACTTGGTTAGATGATGGCTGGCATGGAATAAAACATTCAAACCGAAGCCGCGAGAGTGCCCAATTAAGACTTCCAAGCGGGAGAGGAAGTTCACCCTCTCGGCGGCCGCGATCTGGCTACTTCTCGTTGGCTGTTCGATGTCTGGCGCCGTCGCCGTCGCCGCCCTGTTGCCTCCTGGCTTGCGCCCAGCAGTGGCGATGGCGGCGTTGGCGTCGGTGGTGGTGACTCGAATCCTCGAAATCTAATGATCCGTTTGATTAGCTTTTTTCCTCATATCTCATCCCTCTCTCGCTTCGCTCTTTCTGACTCGTTTGTGGCATCTGACTAGTTTGTGTAACACACAACAAGCTCCAGTGTGTTGTTCTTGTTGTTTTTGTTGTTCGAGGCGATGGTTCCAACGAAATTGCCCCGCTCGCTCATCTAAGTCGCCTGCCTCATCGAGCGGAAATAATCACGTCTTTGGGCCTGTTGCTACCACTGCAACCACTGCTGTTGCTGGCGCTGATGGGCCAGCCATTTCACGATGATCAGGCAGTTTAAGCGATTGATTGGAATTGTATTCAAATTTTAAAAATGTAGCAACAAGTGGCGTCAGAAGCAACTTGGGCGGCTAGAGCGACGGCATCGTCCAAAACGGGCAACAAGTCGCCCACCAGCTCTTGATTTGACCTGTCCTTGTTCTCGTTGCCACCCGAGTGTGTTGTTGCCTTCTCTTAAAGTTCGCCCTCTACTCTCGTCGTCGACGTCGTTATCGTTCTTTTCTCTTGCCGGAATCAAACAAAATCCAATATCACAAACGAGACACAGCTTTCGAGACGACGAGAGCAATTCCAATCTCGGCCTGAAATCGGCTGGTTGTCTCAGTGTTGTTGGTCGAGAGTTTGTTCTGCTGTTCTAAATAGTGGCCAACTAGATGGCCGAGGGTGGTTGCACGTCTGTGCTGGCCGTGTTGAAACTGCACCTATTGAATGTACAGACATTTGAATTATTAATTTCGCCGTGTCTCACATCAAACATCTTGCTTGCTAAAGCGGTTGGGTTGAAAATGAAATTGATAGTGATATTGATTGATTAAATGAGACGAGCAGGGGCAAAGCTCGAGGAGGTGTTAGCTCGAACAGACGAGCGCAACCA
>CATLOQ010000230.1:0-24681 GCA_950022295.1 Bromus sterilis
TTTTCACTTCCAACAAGTCTGTAAAAGTGCTCAATGTCTCTATCCGAGTGCATCAAGAAGCTCACCATAGTTAAATCGTAGTTGGTGTTCGTTATTGCAGATTTTAGGCGCCAAAGGAGATGAAAACTAGCAAAGATCATGGCACTTCCATCGCCAATAGATGGATGGACAACTAATCGGCCCATCAACAGACAACGCCCTCGAATACCAAACCAAGAACTCGATACAAGATCAATCAACCAAGCTAGTTGATCGTGACATATTGTCCTTATGACCGAGTAAATCATCCAACATGTAGAGAAACGATCGTAAACACGCACGCCTGGTAGTGGTGCTGGAAAATGTTGCCAATCCCAGAGATCATCTTTGTTCAATGGTTTACCTTGATTTTGCCTCGAACAACTTTCATGGTCAGCTGTCAGGGTTTCAATGTTTGTTGTTCTCAATGTTCCTGATCCATAGTGCCCATCCAGGCCATCAGAGACATCTAGGACCTGGCTCTTGCTATTTGTCGTCAGTTCAATCGGCTTTAATCTCTTAGATTGATTTGAATCTGTTGTCCGTCTAAAACTTGACGAGTTGGTGAGAGGCCCAGTTGGATCGCAGATGGACTCGATCAGTTTTTCATAACCAATTATCATCCGATTGGTTAGCTTTACAATAAATAAATAAAGTCGCATCAATAAAAGAACGCTATCTGCTTCTTCTAGTCGCTCGAACAATTTCACAAAAAGACCCATATTTGGGTCTTTACAGTTTTAGCTAGATCTAGATTCTCCCAACCCTTTCTAGACGCTTCTTTTCAATACAAAACTTTGTTGCTGCGACTTTCATTAATAAGCTTGAACATATCGCGAACGAACTGGCAATACGAAGTTGGTATTATTTCGAGATCGAAGCGTGTTTTATTGATTGCTTAGCCAGATAGAATCGGATACGTGTGCTCGGTCTCATTCAAGTTGATTTAGTCACTTTTGTGGTTAAAAATTGTGTTCACGCAAACAGAGTTTGTCGATCTGTGACTGTGAAAACAATTAAACGAAGTCCCTGAACTTCAAGACCCGAAGTTGAAAGCGACGCAACTAGAATCGCGTGGTTAACATAATTTCCCAACGAATGAGGCCAGATCTGGACAAGTCGACTAACCGATCATAGAGAAGATTGAAGAAAGCTGTGCTTCTCTTTGCCGAGCATCGAGTTGCTAAACTGAACAATATCGATGCTGCCTGGAACATGACGACTCTTAGATGATATCTCTGGATCCCGGTCGCGCTGAACGATATTGAAAAAATTATATGGAAGATCCATCAGTTACTTTATTCAATTATTCAGACGGGTTAGTAAAGTATTAATGTATGATGGAATAGAGGGATTCAATATTGATCATGACAAAATTTGTAGTATACATATGTGGCTCCAATTGTATTCCTGTTTTGTGCTTAAAAATAGAAATGTTGTTTACAAATATCGTAAGTTCATGAATACAAGCAACCTCTTTCCTCCTTGATGACATATCATGAGAGATCTGTGACATATTAATAGATATTTACCAAAAATTACTACAGACTCCTCTAGAATTCCCATAAGCTTGCATCCTTCGAATCGCATTTGGAGAGAAATACAGTCCCGTTAGTACCCATTTGCATGTAGCCATGATTATCACAAGAACGAATCGCAATGGAGTTGTGACTTCGCAGCTCAAGTATCCAAGCTTGAGCGCACGCCATGTTCGTCGCATCACATATAATATTAGAATCACCTCCTTCTCCAACTACTAGGTACTTGTTATTGGCTTTCACTTTCATGTAACAACATTCAGATTGTGCAACTTGATCCGCCGATGTACTCTTTCCTGTCTCTTGTTGACTGTTGGAACCCTCAGCACCCGCAGAAGAACCACTAACAGACGAACACGAGGTCACTACGCTGGAATTGTCAGAGCTCTCGGTGTTAGTCGATCTATTATTGGCCACCAAGGTTGAACCTGATTCGAACGACGATGCCAACTTGGACACAGCTGAATTAACTGGGCGGCTCAATTGTTTTGATCCATTCTGATAGTGTTCATTCGATTCAATTTGGCTTGTTATCTTCGCACTAGAAAATGAGTTAATGATCGAAGCGACGCTCGGTGCCGGTGCCATTTCTACACCACCCCAGTTAGATTTTTCACAAGATTCCATACAGTTATTGTTGGCGTCAATACCACAGTCGATAGCATCTAGATCAGTTAGTTGATTATTGATGTACGCTTCTGATTTCTTTTGTTTGGCAGTTTCAAATTGATAATTATTCTTAATCTTATCAAAAACGTCTTGACCAATTTTCGTACTATTGAGTTTGATATTGAACATATTAATAACCTTTTGTTCATTTGTCAAGCTACTTCCATTGTTGCTGAACTGCATCGTTTGTTCTGTAAGAATCGGCGACACGTTTGTGACATTTGATGGCAGTTCCGAGTATTCAATCTCTATGGAGTCGGGCGCAGCTTTGTTAGCCTCTAAATACTTGCTCGACGCGCTCTTTAAGCCCACAAATCCACTGCCCTCTATGGGCCGTAAATTAAGCAAACGTCGACTTTGAAAACGCATCACAAATTTAACTGGTTCATGATTAGAACCAGCTAAAAATAGTTGCCCACTCTTCCTTGCTGAAATCCATCTTTCTTGTCGATTCATGTCCACATATTTCATTAAGAATGAAGCGTCTGAGTCGTTCCAGATAATTTTGAACTGTCCACGAGTTAAGCCTTCGTAATCACCTGGACGACAGACTGAAACAGTATTGGTATTCTTCGATATTGTCCAATAATTACAATCGTGCGTCATGACACTCCAATTTTGCGTTTGCTTGTGGAATGTCAGTTGGAATGTTTCGAACTTGCTTGTGGTTTCAGTTTGATTGGCAGATAAATCAACGCCTTGCTTTATGCTGACCCAACGATTGTTAAATGTTGCCTTGAGAGACACTTGGATGGGCACACTTTCGAATACAAAAAGTTCATCTCGTGAAACTCCTATCGAACGCGACCTCAAGATTGAAGATCGACCAGCGGCAGCCAAGTATTGACTGAATGAGTCTCTGAATGCCAAATAGCCACTATGATATTCCAACGTGAAGAGACACTCCGGAGGTGGTAAACAAGAGTCATCCTCAGCTTTCCAGCTGATACATCTCCCCTCATTTGTCAGTAACTTGTCATCGCTTGTAAGCAAGGAATACCTTCCACCTTCGTAATATTTAAATTGGAATAAAGTTGCAGCGCCCCAACTTATGTTTGCGTCCAGCTGAACTTGAAGTTCGTCGTCATTCTTGGACCCGATGCTATCGTCCCGAGTGACCCGAGCAAATCTCTTGCGGCCCAATGATTTTATGGCAAAAAATGAAGCTCCCCTGGCTGGCAAGAGATGAAGATGCCACAATTCAGCTCTTGATTTTGGCATCTTGGCATTGCAACATATCATACCATCATCGGTAGTGCCCAAATAATAACCACGTTCAACATTTTTGAAGGCCCAAAAAATGTGCTCCTCTTTGCTTCTACCTTGTGACATCGAACATATAGTTATTGTAAATCTTGCATTTTCAGTCTTCTCGTCCGAGTCACAAGTTACATTGCCAAATGAATCAACGGCTAAATACTTGTTCAAATGCGACTTTATGGCAACATTTTCATGCTCTTCACCACAAGCATCTTGGTCTGAAGTAGAGCTACCGTTGGAACTCTTCACTGAAGTCAAGCTTGCAGCAATCAATGGACCGGCCAGGGTGAGTATGCAAGAATCGTCTTGGTCAATAGATTGTTGAGTGTTCATAACAGATTGGTTCGGCATTGGACATGACGATGTTACGGATGCGGCGCTACTGATGGATCCATCAGGACCAGTATTTTCAGGAAACGGCTCGATCGTCCACTGTTGACGACGTTTAAGTTGTTGTCCGTTCGAGCTTATCTTGAATCCAAAAGTTTCGGCCGTTAGATAGCGATGCTTGCCATTAACCAGGCCGACAGTTGAGGACCACATGATGGATTATTGAAGTTGCTGATATGAGTGATGAGACGGGTACTTTGTGAGTGGTCGGTTTCTTATCTTCTTAAGACTTTGTTGTAAATTGACTAGTTCTTGGGGTCGAGGTTTGAGCAAGTTGGCGACTCTGGTAGCTCTAAAGGAGTTTGATGCTCGTAAACTTGCGCCGTTGGTACGATACTTCCTGCAGCCAATATTAAGATTGGTGGCAGTATTATCAATTGAACTTGAGTCTGTTAGCTATCTTCACAAGACGTCCCAGAGTTTCATCTGTTAAAGATTTGGATGGTAGGAGGGAATTGATTAATACTTTGGTTTCTACGATACGGGTATAAATGCGAGTCTGATCAAGTTGGTAAATGCTCATGGACTAGCGCGGGACGCTAGTTCTTAAACTAATAATCAATTCCAGCTGTTCAAATATATTGGAGTTAACTAATTTTGTTCTACTCTTGTCGCTCCGCACCAATACCATAAATCCTCAATGCATCAACATCGAGTCAACAGAGAAAGCTGTCCACAAATGTAGATTGCTTCTTCTATCCAACTTGCACGCGACTTTTCAAAGTGAACCGCTAACGATAATGATTTGAGCTGAACGCTAGCGGATATTCATTGCCCACGAGCTGGTTTGGAATGTTCCGCTGCAATTTCGCTTCCATTACCGCAGTTTCGCCCTAACATTTTTGTGCGCAAATCGTTCGAATGAGTAACGCGCAATGGCTTCGTTTCCATCTCGTCTTTTAATGGTCATCAAGTGACGACTCTGGTAAATGGAGATTGGTTCGCCAATCTAGTCAGCACACAGTTTGAGTTCTCTCGGCGCACCACATCGGTGCCATAAACATCGTGTGCAAACTCTAGCTAGCATGGTCATAATTCAATTTGGTCATTGAGGCTGGTCTAGCAACAACTCGCAGCTGAGATGACACAACTGTGACCCAACCACTTAAGTTTCGATCACTTTGTTCGCCTACATGTGACTTCTTAGTTGCGGCTCAACTACAAATCCACGCTTGTCACCCACAGTCACGATAAGATTGATTGAAATTTGGCTAGATAAAATGACTTGTATCCGCTGTTGATCCGTTGATTTTGTGAGATTGTTGCACTGAAGTATTTTGGTGACTGTGCATTGCACATTATGCAATGAGCCTTGCCTTGTCTCGGCTGGGATGCTCACTCAACAAGATTGAGACAGAGATAAAACAATAGTTCGAATCAAAGATAGATGATCTTACTCTGTAGAATTGATTGCTGAAATCAACTGTAGACTACTTACACATGGTAATTCTAACTTATAACATCTTAAGACAAGATGACACGCTCGTACAAATCTTCCAGATTCTCGAGAGATTTTAGAGCTGATGCCTCTCAATCTTGCACTAATTTCATACCTCAGGACTAGTTTGGAGTTAGGCTATTTGTGCCTCTTCATAGTTGGCGTACTTTGTTTTCTACGATTTTTAGAGGTATCCATAAATCGGAAACACCAAAACATAAAATCAGATTGTTTATAACAATCGAATAGTTCAACTAAACACTCTCCATATAATCTTAGGCTCGTGTTGAACAAGAAACACTCGACGTAAGACAATGGCAAGTTTTGCTCGTAACCGTGTTTGGTCAAGCAATCGATGTTGAGTTTTGTGTTCGATTTGGGCGTTGAGTATTAATTCGATTGTTGTTCTGGAAGCATAATAATATATTGGACTTTTATTGTGGTTGTTTTGTTTCGGTTGTTTTTGTCTTGTTTTGTTGCGTTTTGTGTCTCCGGTCTTGTCGGCACAATAAATCGGCGACGGCGGCAGCAAGTTATCTCACAGACACACCAACTGACCGAACGTCCGAAAAGTTCGCTCGTTGCAACTTGCAAGCTGCACAGTGCAAGATTCGTTGTGAGATTGCGTTGCGCGGGCAAATGAGCGAAGAGACGAGAAGGAGAGAACTTTTCATGTTTCTTGCCAGAGACGCAGAGCAGTCGTCGCCACGCACAGAAGCATCCAACAGGGCGGATCCGCCCGAGCGGCGGCAGCAAGAGAACTTGAAGCGCCGACTGTTCGTCTGTCGCTGGCTGTATGTCATCGCCCCTTTACCGTGCGTGTGTGTTGCATTTTGGCAGAGCACAAAGAGTGTCTGTGTCCGCCGCCGCCGCCGCCGTGGCTGACAATTTGGTGAGCAACGAGCGAGAACACGCTAAGAATTCTCTCGTCGAAAGACTGCCTTTGCGCATTGCTTCAAACCGAGCGCAATGCGCAGAAGATGGTACCCGAATCCTGGCGGCGATGTCATTGTAGAGGTCCATCGTCAAGACTCTTGGACACTTGCAACGTTGTCCACTCACCAGTGTCACTCATCATATTCTACTCGCATGCCAACTGGATTATCTCATTCTCTCAGTGCACAAACTCTCTGATGAATAATGAAAGCAAGAGCGGAGATTCAGAATACACACACAGTTGTGCTGGCAGCTCGGATTTTTATCCATGCAAACAAGAATGGTTGGTTGGCGGCCATCTGACATAATCCGCTCCATACTAATGACTGTGTGAGAGATTTCAATCAGGCTCAGCGGCAGTAGCAACAGTAAAGGCGCCCAGGCGGTGCCGGCGACAACAACGACTAAGGTTAGCAAGTGTCTGGCCAGATACAATAGCCTTCCGTCTGTCGCTCATTAGATGGCTCAGATGTTACATAATGCAGTGCAAGTTTAGCTTGATCTTTAAGCTGCAAAAACAATCTGCGAACATTCGATGATAACTTTAAGAGTGTCGCTCTCTCGGCGACTTGAAACTTCAAAGGTGAGATTATTCTGTTTGCCAGTTTTGTTGTTGTGCAGCAAACACACTCGTCAACCAACTCCTAACCTGAGTTTGGCAGCTTGAAAATATAACTCAATGATAAACCTCTCAACTAAGAGCATAAACAACCACTCTAAGCCAGGCCACGAAAAGGTGTAAGCCGAGTTACGGTGTTGAAATATGAAGCGACCAAGACGGAGACAGGTGCGACAGAGAATTTTGGGTATAGACCCATCTCTCTTGTGGATGTTGCTCATCGTTGTGCTTAGGGTTGAACAGAGGCATGGCTTCCATGGTTGAGTTATATTCTCTAGACACAATATTCAAGCCTCTCATTGGCAAGTCCAACCATGACTCGCCTCAGTGTTTGCGATATGGTCTATGTATGAGAAACTTGTTGTGTCTACATGAGTCAAGCTTCTCACACGTACCTTGCAGCAGCGAGCTTTGAAGGGAGAGTCAAGTGTGTTCAGTGTTTTGCCAGCATGACAAAAGCCAGGAAATGGTCACATGCTTGCCTAAATTGGCCTCTTCTAGAACAGCAAGACTTGCAACTGCAGTAATGTATTTGTTCCGCGTTAAACAAACACAGTCGTGCACTGTGTATCCTCCGATCCACATTTCACACAGACACACACATATATACACAAGATTCACCTCAACCAAGACGATGGGGAAGAAAAATAACCGCCGGCTTCCACGACTGTGGACTCCTGGATTGCCAACGTTTGTAAGAACGTCCAACTAGAGCAATTCTGTTAGCCAAATGGTGCAGCTAGCTTTGTAGAAACTACAATTGGTTGATACATTTCTCGCGGTGATAATTTATGAAATTTCTGTTGCACTTCACATTATCGTTTAGAGTCACGAGAATATCTCACAAAAGCGCCCTCTTGTGCTTCAAACTTGACCAAAATGCACGGATGTGTTAGAGTAGAACAAGAATTTCATATTGATGAAGTATTTGAGAGAGTGTCTCTCAATTATGTGGACGACTCTTAAAGAGTATCTTGTTGGATTTCAACATCAATCACTTATGACGATGTATTGATCGTTCGTTACAATCGAACTATCGCAACGCAGCAGGTTCTAGCTAAATGGGGGGAGGATGTTTTTGAATCGGTCGATGCAATCGAGTAGGGCAGTGCAGATCTAAAATCTTGTCATAGAGATTCTTAAATCTTCGACACTGATTCACAGAAAGCTGCGCTGTTGATCGTAACACCATCTGGCCAACACGGAACAGCCAAATAAGTAGCCGGGTATTAACTGTTCTATCATGCTATTTAACATCAATTATAGCTTACAGCTGTCGCTCTTGGAGTTAAGGCAAATCGTCTGTCAAGTGGCTGTCCAGCGATTCGTGAAGATGCAAGAGATAAGTAGACTACTAGAGTGCGAAGATCTCGAGAACTTGCTAGGGTAGGCCGCGGCCAGTTTGGATACTCGAGTAACTAAGTCGGAGGACAAAACTGCCTCCGTGTGATGCAAATAAGGGTTATTGCGCCATCAGACACACACACACACACACACACACACACACGAAGCAATGTCATGAGACGATTCTACGCTACAGCGATGACCAAAACTCAAATCAGCCAGTTGCAAGCTCATGAATTTCCGCCCCCACAATGCAAGCAACTGCTGGAAATCACTCATGAATCTTTGTGACAACCTTGTCTAATGTCAGATTCAAGCCACTAGAGCCAACTGAGCAAGGAGTCGCGACTTCAAGCTCGTAGTCGTCGTCGTCCTTATATTATAGCCCGACAGTCGTTTGTGTGTTCAACTCATGAACTTTATCGGCTTGTAATTGTATGCACAGCGACAATGACGTCGCTATCAATCAAAGCCAGCGACTGTTGCCATACAGACTCGATGTGGGTACCAGAACATTGGATTGAATTGCAAGCAAGATCGTTGTGGTCGGGCAAAACAAATGAGTTTCTTGATACGCCACATTTGCTTACTTAAGTGGCCGAATGGTTGTTGGCGGCCAGCTGGAAAATGATGGAGCGTCTACGAGTTGTCCTGTCTGATCACGAAAGGATTGATTGCGCTTTGACCAAGTGGGCGCTAGTGAAGCGCACCTGCTGGCCAGGTGATAGGTTGGCCCTATTTTTGGCCGAATGCAACAAGTGAAAAACAAACAAGAACTGCTGTGTGATACAAGAGTTGAGGCGGCCATGTGCGAACTATTCGGAGGCATGAACAAGGAATTTGATTGAACAACAGGCTTGTTGTCGTTTTCGTTTTCGTTTTCGTTTTCGTTTTCGTTTTTGTTGCCGTTGTTGTTGCTGTTGTTCACAGGTGGCTGCAAATATCTGCATAAACTCCCACTGATGCGGCGCTCATGAGCTCACTGAGATCCTGATGCCCACAATTCAATTCCCACGCTAACTCAAGGAAGCTGACGCTTGGATTGCGTTGGTTCGAGCTCGGTTTGGGTCCTATGAATGTATCAGGCAAGCACCAGCAACAACGGGAACGACAACAACATCAGACGCAAACAGCACCCACCTCTCGGGCAACTTCAAACCTTTTTAGCATGGCCAAAATGAATTCAAGACTGTCCAGGTTTGTAAGGCGTCTCGAGCGACTCTAACAACGAGAAGAAATGCGGTAAAGATCGGTGAGTTTACAACGAGCATGAATTAGATGTGGGCGCATGCACAAAACTCATTGCCGGCAACTCCACAACAGGATTTGAGCGATAAATTATCTCACATTAACATCAAGCTTAAACTCGGTGAACGAAGTGTCTCATTCTATCACAATTTCTAACTTACTTCATGAGCAATTTGTCCTTTGTTGTATGAGAATTGTAACTCTGGTCGCTGTCCGCTGGTGTCGTGTGAGGTCCAATACTAAGAATGCTAATTATTTGAAAATGTTGAGTTCATTTGGTTCGTCTGATTTAGTTAGCATAAAGAAACTTGCGTGTCTTGACGAAGACTCACTCGGATTTCTATCTTATTGTTTTGATTTCTTCTCGCTTGTCCTATTTTGTAATCGAAGCGTGATCTTCACTCTTCAACCAATCTGCTCGACTGATCAACTGCTGCAGGATCGACGTTGGCTTATATATCAATCTCGGAGCAGAACAAATCTTTATGATATCTGTTGCACGATTCACACATATGAAGACGAGCGCGCGAAAACTTCTCTTGTCTGTCTTAGATTATTGAATTGGTGATGATGACGAGCGCCAACGGTGCAATATTGTTCTCACCAATATCTGTTGGACATTGATTGCTTCAAGCTCGGGGACGGTACGTTCCGACTTTGGTGTCTTGTTGATTGCATCAAATTCAGTTATTTCTGACGCGAGCTGTCGAGAAAGAACTTGTGTAGGTGTGTGTCAAAGTATATCAGGCGAAGCAATATTTGTTTCGAATGCGACGCTACTCTAAAGAGTTCTTTGAAAATTGTAGCTCATTGACTTGATTGGAGTTGGTCTCAGATATCGTGTGCAGGATGTGCCACTTGGTTAGTTCCTTGTTCTCGGCTTGATCAACGCTTCAAATTATTACATCGATTGAATCGTCAGATGCTGGCGGCAGCAATCATTTTTGGTGACGAAACAATGCTGAACGATCCACTTGGTTTGCTCACATGCACACAAAAATTGCGCTACTCGCTATCGTATGTGACAGGTGTTCAATTTTCGACGATGATTATTATCATGAATCTTTCAAGCTCTTGCTGGCTGAGTTGTTCAGTTGCTTCCTCAACGATGACATATCTCGATGCGTGCGACTCTTCTGATTGGCGATATCTTATTTCCAGCTAGATCATAATTCTCTCAACTTTCTCAACTACAAACGGTGGCTCAGTTCCAATTATATGACTGAACAAGAACAACAACAAGAACACCGGCACAGGCTACTATCGCTCTTTCCGTCATCTCATAGCGTCGGGCTGTGAGTTTCTAGTTGTTGTTGTTGTTGTTGTTGTTGTTGTTGTCACCACCGAGGACGGCTTTCGCGCATTCCTCAACAGGGGAAGGATTCAATAAAGGCCTTAGAGTACCATCGACAGTTATGCTTTGGCTTCGAGCTAGTGATCATTGCGACCATTGAACACTTCGCTGTATCTCGTTTGTGTGAGCAGGCGTGAGAAAAGTTGACGCAACTCTCGCTCTCTTTGTTTCAGACGCCGGATGGCTACAACAAGCGAGCCAAACTTGAGCCTTGCCCAAGCTTGCCAGTTGTTAACTGAGAAAACATTTACCGATATTCCTCTGGCCTCGCTTACTCTTTTTCTTCAATTTTTCAACCTCCTTCCTTCACTAACTCTTGCTTCTTATCAATGATTT
Source organism: Bromus sterilis (assembly GCA_950022295.1). Classification (NCBI taxonomy): domain Eukaryota; kingdom Viridiplantae; phylum Streptophyta; class Magnoliopsida; order Poales; family Poaceae; genus Bromus; species Bromus sterilis. Next base: position 11,151 of record CATLOQ010000230.1, read on the forward strand.
CAATCTCACTAAACGGACTGGTGAGCTTGAGGCGCCATTCTGAGCCGCTTGGAGGCAACTTTTGAAATCTATCGACTTTTACCGTACCTTGCCGGGTAAAGCGTCAACACTTTGGAAAACAGGTAGCCAATAGTTAAATCTAAGCCGGCTTTCCAGCCAAGACGATCTGTGCGCGAACTGCTGATAGTTTAAAAGTTTAGCTAGGCAAGATGACCAATTGAAGCAATGCAATCCAAGCGAGTGTTTGTGTGAGATTGCGCTCTTGCTAGCTTACCAGTCAAGTATGCCTCGGTCGAGTGTTGTGGCGAGTCTTCCAACAACAACAACAACAACAACAACAACAACAACAACAACAACAACAATTGTTATTACTGCTGCTTCTACTGCTCTTGTTGTGTGGTGTTGCTCAAAGCTATACACTACTTGTCTCCACATGCATCCTTTCGCATGCTCTTCACACACATACACCCGAGCGAGGCTACCACTTACATGCAATGTCGCCTTGCCTACTACTGTCGATCCATTGATGGACCTGCATGGGGGCATTTAGAAGAACATCATCATATGAGTAACAATTTAGTGCCAGCCGACTCGCTTGCCACCGAATTCGATGTCTGCAAAGCACAGAGTTGTCCCTCAATTTCTTGTGATCACGATTGTCGTCACATTGATCGTTCGATTGGGTGACACTAGTTCATTGGACAGCCGCAACAGGTGACCAGTGGCCTCGGCGGCTCCGATGAGAAGCTGTGAGTGTCCAGCAAACGCAGCGTTGTCAAGGCAATCGTTTCCAACTTTCCAGTTGATCTGTGTTGCATTGTGTGAGTATGTCGCTGTCGTTGTTGTTGTCCTTTCACATTGATCTAAGGGCGACTCAGTCTTAGTCGACATCGTCGTCGTCTTCGTCGTCCTCGTTCAGGTGGACAGCGATGCAAACAATTTTGCGCCGCATCTCATGATTGTGCCACCGTCTCGTCACCCAACTGGCGGCCACCACCGCGCCGTCATAGAGGACAATAGACCACTACGATCAACAGCGCGACGCCTTGTGTATTAGCCGATCAGGCAGGGCTTAGTATCATCTCGAGCGACTGGCTACATTTGCGATCGCAACAATATCTCAGTCTCAAGTGTGCCCAACCGGCACAGCAAAACAGACAGATAGCAGGCTGGCCAAAGCCTCCCAAGGCTTTGTCTTCGATCAATTTCGGGCCAATCTTCTGAGCGCGCCAGGCTCTCCAACGAACGACTTTCAACACTCGACAGGCATCATTGAGCACGACGCCGAATTTTAAGCCTTACAGACCGTTAGTGAGCCGTTCGTGGCCGCTTTGAAGGGGAATCTCTTCGATGCCGGCCGTGCCTGGAGCCGGTCTGTTCGTTTTCGACCATATTTGTCGCAGGCTTACATTTTTGTGGTCGTTGAAAGGCGCTATGAAAAGTCGAAAATCAAGAGAAGAACTAACAAGCAATGACTGACTTATATACGGTGCTCAAGTGTTTCCTCAAAATGAAGTCACCAGTCGAAGCTAGAGCAAGACAAACCGCTGCCGTCGCTGCTCAACAACCAGTGTGTTGTCTGTTCCGTTTTCGTGCTCCGACAGTTGGCCAGAACTCTGCACACAACCAAAACCAAAGTTTTACCATCGTGTGTCTTCTTGTGTGCCGGGAAACAAAAAGAGTTAGTGAAAAATCCATCATCTTTCACTTGGGGCTTCCTGCTTGCCTCCTTTTACAAGCCCCGTTTTCCAATACTAATATTTGGCACTAGCCAATGCGGTAGTTACGGTAGCTCGAGCCTGCCGGGTAGCTCAGGGCTTGCACGTAGACAAGAAAGTAGCAGTTTGCTGCTAGTAAGCTGAGATGGCTCTCATCTCATCGGTTAGCTTGCCTTGCTTCCGTTGTAAACAAAACGCACAACAAGAGATTGTTTGTTGCTCAACTTGTTTGTTATTCAAACACCACGACTCGACGACATTGGTTGAGCATCCAGCCCAACAGTTATGCCCTCAGATAATGTTGTGTGTCCGAATCGCGCGCTCAACAAGCTCGCCAGGGGCGTTTACGTGACACTGGGTCAGCGCAAATCCAATCACATCAAACCAAGCCAATGGATCACATTGTTGCCCAGACGGTGCTTTTGTCTAGCTAAACAACGACCAATGTGGTCAAGCGACATCAATTGACTTGCTCGAGGCTTATGCGTACCTTGAAGTTTGTTGGTGCGTTAGCCTTGCATGTAGCTAGAAGCACTTGCTCTAAACAAGGTTAGGGCACAACGAGGTGATGTGCTGTTGGCATGGTTGCTAGTTATTTTCTTCGCGGCTAGCTTTTTTATCTTCACTTCTCAAAACACAAAAACTAACTAACTAAATCGTCTGACATCCAAGCATACTTCAAGCTGACGGCGCCGGCAGGCCAGTTTCAGTCTGGCCTAGTGATCATGATGATTAGATCGCATGTTCAAGAGCCAAGTGTTTGTGAGCGCGTTGCCTGAAACATGAGCATAAGGTCGAGCCAAACATCAAGCTTGTTGCCAAACGGTTGTGAGCATTCAAACGATATGCGCTGTCGACTAAGATAGAGAGATAATTGGCTGTTTCAACGATCAAGCCTGACTGATGCTCGTACGCCATTCAATGACCAGCGGGCCGTTTGACGCCTCATTAGAAGCGCGATGGTGGCGATAGACGGAAGGTGTCAGGTTGGGATATTATGCCGATGACCACCACCACTGCCAAGCTGGCAAGATAACAGAATTTGCAATATCTAACTTGAATAATCGGCCTGTCAGCACTTTTCTAGACTCGGTTGCAACAAGCGGCCGTGGCACCACTTGTTGCTGTGCAAGTCAAGCGTGTAGTTTAATCCAAGCAGAGCTCATCGGCACGACTCGATGGTTGTGCCCTGACATTCTTTTGCGACTGTCCACTTGGTTCAACAGACAGAGTTAGCTTTTTTCGGGCGTCAATTGATTCGTCTGTTGGCAGTTGCAATGAGTAGTAGTTCAAACTGTCGAAGTTTGCACTTTTCTGCGGACTGGCGCTTCGAGTTTCGCCGAAATGCGATCCCAATCGGGTTGCAATCGGATGAGGCAATCGCCGTGGTGCGACAACCAAACCTTAGAAGCTCTGCTGATGTCAGTTGTGTTGACGGCGGTTGCTTTCTATGATTCTTCAAGATACTTGACGACAAACTCTGAATGGATGGAGGCGCCACTTTCTCAACTTGGTCGAGATTAGTTTGCGCCAACAAAAAACAAGCTCAACCAGGTACTTTGTTTCAAACAGTGAACAAGGTAACATACTGAACCGCTGGCCGATGTCTACCAAGAAGCATTCGAAGATGACGGCAATAGTAGGGAGTGCCGAATGTCTCAACGAACGTCTAATGGATTGGATTTGGTTTTGGTTTTTAGCAACGATTTCAACTTACAGAAGAGCCGAGAAAGGCAGAGCTGTGTGGTAAACCGACAAAGGTTGTGGTTTGAATCTTGTGTCCTCGCTTGTCGGTCGATGATTTTTTCGATCGTTCATGTCTCGTCATCGTCCAACTAGACAAGTAACTTCTCTTTGAAAACAAACGATCTCCGAATAACGATGCCGCCTAGACTTGACAATAGTCGGCAAACGAGCCACAGTTGATCTCGACGTAGGTGAACTTAATTGAAAGCGACAATAAGAGTGACACTCCCAGACACCGGTCGTTGTGTTACCATCAACTTTCTCTCGCAATGGAAACAATCAAAGACAATACGACAAACCAAATCAAAGTTCCGGTTTGATTTGAAATGCTCCGGCGGTCCATATCATTCGATCTGATTTGATCAATTCTTTCCTCTCAATCGCAACTCTTGTTTCCTACGATCTGATGCACACGCTCAGATGGAATCGGATTGTGTTTGTGTATCATCGCGAAGTTTGAGTGAGTGAAATGAAGACACAACATGACATCATCTCTAGCAAAAAAAGAAACAAATGGCCGCGTGTGAATTCAGCAGCTCTCTCTCTCTCTCTCTCTCTTGCCGATTGCATCCGAGATTACAAAACGGATACAGGTTTTTACCTGTTTCAAATAATCAGCGGCGGGAAGCTACGAAGGCGATCTCTACCCGCAAGCATCCATGACTTGCTACTCCTGCTGTTCCTCGAGCTTTGCCAAATTTCCGCAATTTTCAGATTGTGCTCCCAAGTCACGATCGCAGACAGTTGAGACAGACTCGATTGAATTCAGATTATACGCAAACATCAACATGATTATCGATCAATAGAAACAATCGACTCGAGTCTAAACCATAATAGTAAAACAATAGCCCATTCCTCGATATTTACTTTGAGTTCTGTATTGCTCAACATTTTGCTCAAATCTCTTTATCTAGACGGAACTGACATTTCGGACCAATTCAAGTTCCATAATGTTATTGTTCTGTCGTAGCCACTTGTCAATAGCATTCCTTTGGATTCATTCAAATCCATACAGTTAACGTGATGAGCCGCGCTAAAGAATTTAGCGAGTGGTTTTCTAGTGGCATCAGAAAATAATGGAAAACATTCATCACAGACACGAACTTGATATTCAAAACCAAGCAATGGTATCGTACTACGCCGTTGGCTACAATCGCCACAAACCGCCTTTCCGCAATTTCTACAGTGATGCTGACGGAGTCCAATCGTTTTTGTCTCATACATTGACTTGAAATTCCAGAAGAAAGGTCTTTTGCAACGTTGACAATTATCGCTTTCTGACCACTGTGGCGTCTCCATCCTTTTAGCTTCCATGTTCCAGGCAATAATTGCGCAATCTTCTGCGCCTGATATCAGCATTTTATTCATCCTACTGTAACACAATGCACCAATACGATTTCTATGGCCCTGAAGCTCATAAGCAGTGCCTTTGCATCCACCGATGTCCCAACAAGTGATGACTTGATCTGAGCCAGCCGAGAATAACCACTTATTAAATGGTTCCCAAAGCAGGGATTTGATTGAGGCGGAATGGCCGTGCAAAGTGGTGATATGTCGGCAAGAGTTTTGTTCCAGTTTAAGCATTGAGATTTGGCCATTTTGTTCGGCTACAAATACATGCTTCGATTGAGGATCAAATTGAACGGCCATACAACTGTTTTGCAATGAATATGAGCCCAGTCGGGTTCCAGACTCCGCATCATCCCAGTGAAATTGTTTATCTTTGCCCACACTCAATAATAATCTACATGTGCTTGAGTATAATATATCTGCAACCTTGCCTTGGTGTGACGAAAAGTATCTTTGGTGTTCAATACGATTAAAATCATCAGTGACTAAAAACTCTGATATAGTTCCATTTTCAAGGCCAACAAATAGGCGTTTAAGATTCTGGTCAAAATGAAAACATGTGGGCGCGAATGGTAATAGATGACAGACACTTGGCCAATAACTGCCACGTTCTCTTTTCAACCAAATTCTTATTGTTTTATCATTACTGATACTCAAAATTCCGTCCTCATCCTTAAGAATGGCAGCCTGATTGATGCAATCTTCATGGCCCTCAAGTCTTGCTATGAGTTCCATACTGTAAAAGACCTGGGTAGGTAATGTGTTGCAAGTTTAATGTGTATTTGCTAGACTGTCGGGATTTTTGATGGAGGTAACAATAATATTTATAACAACAATTCTGACGTGAAGCCGTGTTGTTGACTGGTGGCCGCTGCTAGCCATTGGCGAACGAGAGCAGTTGCGACGGCGGCGGCGGCAAACTTTGTTGCTCTATCCCTCTGCCACACAAAGAATTTTATCCGTGTGTGAGTCCTACGCCAGTAACGCCCGGTCTAGGCAAATAATCTGTTTCTGACAACTCCTGTCGAGCTGATGACGAATTGGATTATCAAAACCACTACTTTGATGGCTCATTTGGAAATTTTAGCGAACTATAATTCCAATTTTATCGTGCATGATGGCAGAGTGCCGTTTGTCTCGTTCACCAATCTACCAACAGACTGGGACCATATTGATTGTCAATAATCAAATAGGAATCATTGTGAACACTCGAACAATACCATGCTTCAACTGCTTATCAGTGTACATTATGTTTTAAATGACTGACTTGAGGTGACAGTAGCAACTACAAGAGCCTCGTAGAATTGTGTGTCGGCTGAAAGCCCACAAGCTAATGAAATCGCTCGAGATGAATCGGTTACATTTATGCAACGCAGACGAGATGTTCGTAGATCCAAACGAAATTTGGAAACATTTTGACTGGGGTCCTAGTTATGCTGGTCGCTTAAACATCGTCTATTTAGACGATGTTGTAGATTGTTAAAAAGGTGCTAATTCTCAAGCTAGATGTGGAATTGTTGATAAAATAACCTGCCCTGGTGCAAAGAATGATTACGCGCAAGAGGGACCTTGACATGCAACCGCTAAGAAAACTTGTTCAACTGGAACAGTCCAGTGATGCACATGATCAAGATGAAAATTTATTATTGTCGCCAATCAGTTCTATCTTGATGAAGATGTCGCACATGTATGACTTTATCAATGATAATAGCTATACGAGTCTTAAGAATAGAATCTATGCAGAGAGACAGCGCTTGCTAGAAATGTTTTGATTTACTTGGAGTTCGTCATAATCAAGCTAACCAGGACCTTCAAATCCAGGTGGGCTTGTTATTGATTATTGCCGAGAATCCGTGTCGAGCTTATGTTGACAGGTGAGGCAGCATTGCACCCGAGACGATTGCATTGATATATTACTATATTTTCAACGAACTCTACCCTTTCACCTATCTCAATTATGCAGCCCCTTTTGTCCGCCCCCGCGGTTCTTGAGCGCGCACTTCATTTGAATTTCGCGCTATGCGCGCGAGCAATTTCACTGTGCATTCCCCCCTCGCACAATGTCTCTCACCTCCACAACACAATCATCCGCTCGCTATTGCACGCCACCGCAACGCGCAAACGAATCCTACTCGATTATTTGACACGACGGCGAAGCGAGCAAATGAAGAGACGCGCCAGCAATATTGACCCACAACAACAATCCTTCTTATTTATGAATTTTATCACTTCATATCTTAGTTCGCGTACACATACACACACACATATATATATATATATACACACACATATATATACACACAAGCTCATAATCGTTTTTGATTGTAACACCAGCACCAGATTTAGAGAAATTGATAAACTTACAAATTAGATTAACAACATCAAGCATGGTTGAATTGATAGAACAGGGCCAAGTTGCTATACTTGACGCTGGATCCCAGTATGGCAAACTCATAGATCGTCGCGTCCGGGAACTTAATGCTCACAGTCAGATATTGCCGATCAACACGACAGCCAAGCAATTACTTGATGCAGGATACAAGGCCATCATAATCAGTGGCGGGCCTGCAAACTTATCCGCAAACACATCGCCATCATGCCAAATGGAGGTCGACTCAGATAGTGACAAGGACCATCAGCAGCAAATACAACAATCGCAGCAAGCAAACAATAACCTTCAAAGCCCAATCAATAGTGCTGATCACAACAATGGTGGTATCACTATAAATCAAACACCAAGTCCCGGTACGGTAGCAAGCTCAAATTCAGACTTGGCTGCAAACAACAATAGCTGTCTGTTGAGTTACGATCCAAATATACTTCAATGTGGGTTGCCCGTCTTAGGTATCTGTTATGGATTTCATTTGATCAACAAAGAGTTCCATGGGACAATCCAAAGGAAAGAATTTCGTGAAGATGGACAGTTCACCATCAAAGTCGACACAACTAGCCCGTTATTCAAACTTATGAATGAAGAACAACAAGCTTTATTGACTCACGGGGATAGCGTCCAAGATGTGGCTGTCGATTTTAAGCCTATTGCCTTATCTGGCCCAATCATAGCTGCGATTGCTAATGAGCAAAGAAAGATCTATGGTGTTCAATTCCACCCAGAGGTCGATTTGACCACGAACGGAAAACAGATCCTCAAGAATTTTCTCTATGAGATCGCGCAACTACCTGGTGATTTCACCATGAAAAGTAGAGAACAAGAATGCATTGATCATATTAGATCTACCGTGGGCTCAACTGATAAAGTGCTAGTTTTGTTATCTGGCGGTGTCGATTCGACCGTTTGCGCTGCTTTGTTTAGACGAGCCTTGAAAGCTGAACAAGTTGTTGCTTTTCACATCGACAATGGGTTCATGCGTAAAAACGAGAGCACAAATGTTGAGAAATCTCTCAATCAACTTGGACTCGAGGTGAAAGGTAAGTGCAAGTTGTTGCTATGTGGTTACTAAAACAGACATAAGTATAGACAGATTGTCTCTGATTGAAGACTATCTGTTGTCAAGGTACCTCCCCCTGTCTCCAATGGGTGAAACATCATCATGATCACATCAACTAATCTCCTTCATATCTACTAATCTGATCAATCTTCCTTAATGAAATATACATTATATTTTGATTTTATCTGTCAACATATTGTGACGACAGTTATCAGAGCCGAGCATCAGTTCCTAAATGCCACTACAACAATACAAATTGATCCCAAAGATCCAAAGAAGAAACGTAGCACTAAAATGTTGTGTCAAGTTATTGCTCCTGAGGAAAAGAGAAAAATCATTGGTGATACTTTTATCAATATCTCTAAAGAGCTGATTGCTGAATTGAACCTTGATCCAGATCATGTGTTCCTCGGTCAAGGTACCTTGAGACCAGACCTAATAGAGAGTGCTTCTCATCTGGCATCATCCTCTGCTGACGCCATCAAGACTCACCACAATGACACGGAACTTGTTCGTCTATTGAGAGCCAAGGGGCGCGTCATTGAACCCTTAAAAGACTTCCATAAGGATGAAGTTCGCATACTTGGTCGTGATCTAGGTCTACCCGAGGACATAGTGACAAGACATCCTTTTCCCGGTCCTGGGTTGGCTATCCGGGTTATCTGTGCCAACGAGCCTTACACGGAGAAAGATTTTAGCGAAACGAGTGTACTAGTCAAAGTAATAGTCAGTTATGCTGCCTCATTAGAACGGCAACACCCTATGATCAGTCGAATCCAACGAGCGACCAGCGAGGAGGAGCATCTATTCCTACTCCGAGTTGGAGAACAATACAAATTGACCTCAACTTTGCTCCCAATACGTAGCGTCGGCGTACAGGGAGATTGTCGAACATATTCTTATGTTGTTGCCTTATCTAGCAACCAAGAACCGACAAGTTGGCATGATATAGCGCGATTAGCAAAAACAATACCGAGGATATGTCATAATGTCAACAGGGTCTGCTGGGTTTTTGGTAAACAAGTACAATACCAAGTCAACGAAATTACCCCAACAACTCTGACACCCCAAGTTTTGAGTATACTCCGTGAAGCAGATTCGCGAGCTCAGACCATTTTGCACGAGACCAACTACCATAGTAAGATTTCACAAATGCCCGTTATACTGATTCCCATACAATTCGATCGAGACACAGTCTTGCGCCAACCTCAGCCATCGTGCCAGTACTCAATAGTTTTGCGAACATTTGTTACAGAAGATTTTATGACTGGCGTGCCAGTTACCATCAATGACCAGGTACCATCTGAGGTATTTCATAAGATTGTCGATGCAATACTGGAGGTACCAGCCATTTCACGAGTTTTGTATGATTTGACACCCAAGCCGCCGGGCACAACTGAATGGGAATGACTACCTTCTACTAATCAGTCGATTCAATCATCTTTGATAAAGTGATAATAAAGTAAAGTAGAACAAGCATGAAAATAGTTGAATGAATTAAAGGTCACAAAAAAATGTCGATCAACTTGCCACTCACAATAGCGGCAGAGTTCAGATAGGGGAAAAACAGTTTCCAATTTTGAGTAACTTTCGTGCCAATGTCAAGGAACTTGTTAGTGCATCTTTTGTGTAATCTTGGCGGCCCGAGCTCGTCCTCTTGCGAGCTTAACGCTCTATTACCAGCCACAGTTTTTGCTCAATTGTTGTTCGCCCAAGTCACGTTCGGAAGAATCTAAATGAAAGGCTTCGGATTGAGGCTGATGTGATTCAAAAATTCGTTACATGGTTCATGTAGTTTTGTAGTTATCCAAACTATCGCGCTAGCGCGTGATTTTTCAACAATTCTAAGTTGATCTTTGAAATCATTAACAGCCTTATGCTTTTGTTGTCGAGCGAGGCTTGGCGGCAGCGCCATCTTAACCTGTAGTCCAATTTCATCTTCCGCCCGCTAGTTCACAAGAGACGATGTATTGTGTTTGAGCATGTTGGCGACTGTCACCTGACTCACAGCATAGCTTTGTCATTAACTGTTCTCGAGCGCTTCCGAATGAGTTGAACATTGACAAACAGGTTAGGTGTTAACTGGTCGTAGATGTATGACGGTAGCCTTCGCAGGCACACAATGGGATTGGGAGGTCTTTGAGAAAAATTTCACTTTCAAAGCCAATCACCGTCATTGATGTAGGCTGTCTAGCAACACTTGCTAATGCTTGTGTGTTGGTTTGGCCTACCACAGATGCTGCTGTGTCACCTGTGGGAGACTAATGTTTTGATCAAGAGCTATTGATCAACAAACAGGGTATCTTCTTCTTCTTCTTCTTATCAGAAATCAAGCAATTTCACTCTGTGTGCAATCATCACTGGCACTCTCTTAAGGTGAAAGTGATTAGATGATAACAATTAATCGTTTGTCATCGAATGAGGATGCTCATTGGCTGAAACACCAGTTGGAACTTGAAACAAATTGTGCTGGCACCAGTTTGTTACACAATCGCACACATTGTCGTCTAAGGTCCTTTGCACTTGTTAGCGTCTTGAAGCTTACAGATCACAGCCCCAGATGACGGAGCCCATCGCAGTTGAAATTTCGACTTGTTTGATGGACGAATCCAACAATATAGCACACATACACATAAAATTCACTCAATCGCCGTTGAGTTGATTCGAGAGTTGCATCGATTTGTTAGTTGTGTTAAATTCAACCATCAGAAGTTTTGAGTGAATGGTTATGATGAATGAATGAAATATCCGTCGAGCTGTCCAAGATTCAAGTTGTTTGAATATCATCTAGAACGTCCAATATAATCATCGCCAACTATCAAGCATAGCAATATTCACATCACTGTTTCATCAATTCTGCTCCGTTGTAAACTCAACCTCAAGTATAGATTTTCTTTCGATAAGAATGACGATCTCTAACTTGGTTGGCGATCGAAAAGCCAGCTTAGAGTGATGGGCAGGTGGTTCGGTAGGAAGAGGCGGCTTTGCCGGACGCTCGCTGCAATGCCTGCGGGCCTGGACCTGTGCCCGGAAGGCGGCAATAGTTTGCTGGATTCCGGTCACAAAGCCAACAAGTTACCAAGGCCAACACAAAAAGATGGGCGCCGAGTGACAAACAACAAAGAGGTGCCGTTTGAGTGGCGTCAAGCATCAGCCAGTCCAACGGTTGCTCATTCTTTCACTAAAACCAGAGTCTATCATCAGGGACCGATCTGGAATCAGAGATTCATGGGTCCGAATGAACCAGCTAATGTTAGACGCAATCCAAATTATATGAATCTTTCTCGATGTCTCACTCTGTTGTTGATGTCAACTCTGATTGCAGCCAATTATTGTTGTTGTTTCCAGATGGACAACCGGTTGATGAACGATGAGCGTTCGATGAAACAGCCTGCAAGTAACAATCATGTTGATTTGCCACTTAGTAAACACAAAGACTCAGTTAGAGCGTTGAACGTAACAACAACCACAAATGGCCAACAAATAAACCAAGATGTGTATCCATGTCCACAAAAGATTAGCAACAGGATTGGATTGTTGAATTCAAGTGACAATAACTTGAAATCATTAGAGCTCATAAAGACATTAGGGTCCAACAGTCACATCTTGTCGACGAAATCACCGATGCCATCGGTTGGCATGAATAATATAGTTCAGCCACCAATAAGCACACCGAAACCCACAATCAATGGTACAAACTTGGCTCATAACTATACTAATGTGGTGGCGTCTCCGAGCGATCAACAAGTAGCCACAGCGGTTGGGTTTATTGGCCACAACAATCATATCGACCAGCTGAGTGCACAATCAACGCAACTGGCGCCTAGCACCATAAGCCGCCAGCTAACGACTGCGGCGACCGGCGACAGTGTCGAGCCCCTGGTTGTCTCGGCTTCAAAGAAAAAGAAAAAGATGATGAAGAAAAAGAAAAAGATGGAGAAGAAACACAAGGAGTGGAAGAAAGGCAAAAAGCACAAGAAAGTAAGTATCGATCGTCAACTTCCGGTTAATAATTTTAACAATGAGTTTGCAAACTAATCGTTCAATCACAACTGGATCGTTTGAAATCACAGAAAAAGTACGAGTCCAAGAAGAAGAAGGGCGGATCTTCGAAGAAGAAAAAAGGTGAGTTAATGAAGCCAGCGCTGATCGTGTACTTGATCTTGATTTGTTGCTGATTCAACTGACTTGTTTGTGGATGCTCTCTTCAACTATCGGCAAACAGGTAAAAAGGAAAAGAAAAAATGGGGAATGGAAAAGAAAGGCCATAAGAAGAAGGGAAACTTCAAAAAGAAAAAGTAAGTCACCTAAACCCTTTAATTTCCATATGTTGTGATTTGTTCCAACAAGCTTGCTAATAACCAATTGATGACTTCCTAATATCAACCACATAGATGGGGCAAAAAGAAAAAGATGAAAAAGGGTTCGAAGAAAGGCAAAAAGGGCCACAAGATGTTGAAAGATAAGGGCCACAAAAAGAAAGGCTTCAAGAAGGTCTACCACAAAGAGGAGTGGGGCAAAAAGAAAAAATGGCACGACATAAAACGCGAGAAAAAGTGGAACACGAAACAAAAGAAGTGGAAAAAGAAATGGCATCAAGAAAAGGGCAAGAAATACAAGGGCAAACACATGAAGAAGGTAAGTTGCATAGTTCCAGTTCTAATAGGTTTGATGTCCGGCTGAATTCTCATCGACATTTCATTGACAAATTAAAATTTACCTGTTTTCTATAATCAAATCTCTCCGCTATAAACAGTACGAAAAAAAGAACAAGCACGGCAAGAAGTACAAGAAGGAGAAGAAGTCCAAGTGGAAGAAGCACAAGGGCGAAAAGTTCAAGAAGGGCCACAAGAAGAAGAAGGAAGAGTATTCGAAAAAGAAGGAGGGCGGAAAGAAGAAGAAGATGAAAAAGGAGATGAAAAAGATGAAGAAGAAGAAGGGTTGAATTTCGGATTGATTCACATCGCTAGACGATGTGCAAACAATTGCGAGACAATTCTTGCTATTGTTTTTGCATTTTAAATATTTGTAAACTATAATGCGACAAAAAAAGGATAAGAGAGATGAAATCAAGAGAGCCACTCTTAGTAACAGTTCATTGTTCGACGCCATCTTTGATTAATAAAGTAACATTAATTATTTATGATTATATTTGATTAGTCCATTGTAACCAGATAATTGATTACGTCACTCACTCAAGAGTGCTCACAATAAGGTCTAGCAAATTTTGATTTTAGAGACGAAGATTAGCCTGATATTCGTTTAGAA
>CATLOQ010000231.1:0-24998 GCA_950022295.1 Bromus sterilis
TCCAAATTCTTTCATGTGTCAGAGGAGTTGCCACAAAAACAATGCCAGCAAGACCAAGTCAGATTTTTAGTGCAATTATCAAACGTTCAAGTGAGCCAACCGTTGCATGTGATTCAGTTTTGTGCCAAAGTAACTGGAGCTCTTCCAATCAGAGTCGGCTGGTACAGGTTGCTAGATGATGGCTCTCAGTGCGAGCTCACCGCCAACAAAAAATCAGTGGCTCAATATGATAAAACGATGATGGTAGACGAGTGGCCGATGACTATGTGGGCAAAACATGAATTTGAGTATGAGAACGATTGGTTGAGTTGGTACAGGTTTAAGCGCGATCAAGGTGATATTTTGTTTGAAATTCGTAACGCGCATTTGGAACAAGACTATGGCCATACTTTCAAGTGTGTAATTGAAAATTATTGCTCAATCAAGGAGTGTGAGTTCACATTGGAATTGAAACGCCGCGAGCCAGTTATGAAATTGATTAAACTATCGAGCGATGCGAATAGAGCGTCATGCTTGAGTCGAATTGAGAGAATGAAGACAAGACGTAACAGGCGCGAAGCTGCAATGGATCAGACAGAGGACGAGCTTGGCAGGATCCGTTTGCACAAAGTCGAGTTGACTAACGAAAATCAAGAGGCTGGCCAGGCCATACTTAGAACCTGGTCGCAGCGAACTCTCAACAAACGAGCGCCACTTGTCGACCACAACGATACGGGCTCCAGTGAGCAACATGCAGTTACAGCTGCATCAGTGGCTGCAACCTCGGACTTGTCGCAGCCGGGTCTGCACGAAAGTTGCCAACAGCTACAGACCGTCGGTAGACTCTCGGCTCAGGCGATGAATGATTGCAAATTTGGCACTAATTACCCATATCACCCGGTAAGCCTGATGAGACGGCTAGAAGAGAACAAGATGTCGCTAACGCTTCGTTCAAGGTTGCGGCTAGCGGGAAAGCCTACGAGTGATGGCCACAAGAACATGATCGCCACCGACAACCTGACAGCAGGTGCAACTTCGGTCGAAGACGTCGAGAACGAAGTTAACAAAGCCACTAAAAGAGGTTGTTGGATGCATGAGTTAGATCAACAGCATCACAATCGTCAGGTCAATCAAGAATCGGAACTGGGCAGCAGTGAACTATTTAGCTCGCCTTTGGCATGCCCACTGGCAACACCACCAACCAATCGCCTTGAGGTCAGAGATTGCGGCGAGCTCAGAGGTGCCGGCAGGCAGTGCGCAACTTTTATGAGGCCATCTCATCGACAGCCCAACATCAAATACAATTTCCGACGAAGGGCAGTTGTTGTTTGGTAAGGGAGGCGATCAAGACGGCAACCACTACCACATTGTCGGAGAGGATCAACAAAAGAGCAACGAGGTAAGTGTGCGCATATTATAATCCAGCCACGACGACGACGACGACGATGAAAAAGTGAGCAACATCTGGACTCTTTTGGATTCATTTCTTGCCATTGCATTCATGAGCAATTCTGCTCAGCTACCCTTGAGAGCAACCGATCCTGCTGCAAGATCTCTCTCCACCCAACAAATTCTCCATTTTGAATTTTAACTCGCTCATTAGCTCTAGTTGAGAGTGCGCTCTTTGGTCAAGATGATGCCTGAGGATTAGTCCAGTGGTGTTGGCAAAAGTCATAACATGTCTGGAGAACAAACCTTCTGACGCAATAAGCTTTCCATCTTGTTGTGCATAACACACGAAGTTAAGATCCGAGCGCAGGTGCTTGTTGTGTGTGTGCGTGTGTGCCGAGCCTGCCCCACTAGACGATGCCTTAATTTGTCCCTTATTTTGAAATCTCGACATTGCAACGCCGCAGCCAAGCCGGCCAATTAGAGCCAGCGCTTGTTACTGGCTCGCCGTTTTGGGTCTGTAGCTCGCTTCCTTTTGTGGCCGAACTCTCATAATCAAGAAACTCAAGAGTCTCTTCGAGAGTGGTCCCCTCGAGACTGACCGACGATGTGTCACGGCGACGTTGTATCGCTGTCAGTGCAGGTGAACGCATTTCTAGTTAGCTAGTTTCGGCCACATAGCTTTCGCGGATTGTTTCACGTTGTTGTTGTTGGCGCCAATTTTTCCAGCTAGATCTTTCCTTGTTATATGTTGTGTAGTGTCTCAAATCTGTTCCCGTTGTTTAAATGGAAGTTAGCGAGCTCACAGCGTGATATGCAGCCGCTAGCTAGATTGGCGAAGGCACGAGAGATAGAATTTGAAAGGCAAGTTCACCTGCTCGCAAGTACAGCAAACAGCGAACACTAAATCTGATCGCGCAAACGCAACTCGCACGGTAGACTCTTTTTAGCTGAGAAAGATTGTTGAAAAATGGCCGAACTCTATCGGGTTGACTAGTTAAGTCTAATCTCAGTTGGCATCTCGGTCAGCATTGAAGTTTTTGCAATCGGGCAAGCCGCCGAGCCAAGTGGCTTCACAAGCAAGCTAGAGGCGGTTCAATTAAGTGTATGGGCAGCGCTCATAAGCAACAGGTTGCCGCGCTGCATGCCTTTGTCTTCGCTGGCCAGTGGCCACTATTACTGCTAGCTCATCACTTCATTCCAATTTGATATTCAAATTTTTTCCTCTATCGTCTTACTCGTCTTTATTTCTTCGCCCGTTCGAGCAGTAGCACGCCGCGCGTTTACGCTGCCGGCACCTCATCTTACAACAAGTCTAACCACTAACGCAACAGTCACGCCGTGCAGCTTGGCCAACACAATTGTTAACATCCGTCCGACCAGCCAGTTAGATGACCAGTCGGTCTACAACAACAACAAAGTGTGCTTGGCCGGCTTTCCAACGCAAATTGGCCGGTTCGGTTCAGTTTGGCTAGCTAATTCAAAGCCGACCGTCGTGAATATCTGACGTGTATGTTGTTAGCTCACTACCCGGGAGACACACATGCCAGACTCACACCCAAAGTCTAAGGTTTGCGCGGCTTGTGTCTTTGATTTATTGCAACCTCTTTCTCGTCCTTGAAACAATGGCAGCCTCGTCCGGCTTGGGAATCGTTGCGAGTCAAACTTGTTGAAGCCACCGATGGCGCAACACAAACTACAATCTTTCGCCTCTTTGGCCTTTAGCTGACACGAGTTGTCTTCCTGGTTTGTAGCGGCCGGTGCTGAGCTCGTACCTGTAATGGCCTGCAAGATGGCCATGACCACAAAGAGCGCCAAGATGATGAACCTCATTGCTTGAAACTTTCGTTTTATTTTCTTTTTGAGAAGTCTTTGGGGCAGCGTTTTGATTTATAACTCTATTCGTTTCTTTATTTGGTTTTATAATCCTAGTTTAACTTGTACAAAATCTTACAAATTCGTCGTCGTCGTCGTTTTGTTGTGAGTCGTGATCAATCAGTAGCCTCCTACAGTTGGAATCACGAAACTGATTGGAAAATTCACGAATAGCAAATAGAGTTAGTTTTGTTCGTTCTTGTCTTCGAATATCTTAGATTTTATCGCAATTACTTGACGACGACGACAACACACAACACTTACATTTGTGGCTTGCTCTCGTAACTCTGATAGACTGGCGGCGGCGAGTAGGATGGCGTATAGCTCATTCCGTAAGAGCGACTTCTATTTGCTAAATTGCACCCCACGCCAAGTTGTTGTTGTTGTTGTTGATGTTTTCGTTGTTTTGCGCGAGCATTGTTGTTTTGGAAAGGTTTTTCTCTTAGAATTATCTTTGTCGTCTCACTTGAGTTGCTTGAGATTTGTCTCAAGCGAGCGTGATGGCGAAACGTGTTGATAGCACGCAATCAAACTCACCCAAAAGCATTGCTATTAGGAATCCGGATAGGAATTTTCTGCTTGCGTAACACTCGACCTGCTTGATGTTCATGACTTGATTCATCAGCAAGATAACCGCCAAGATTATCACGAGCACCCTTGGTGTCCGCGTTTTTATTAGGATCATGTTGCTTCTCTGTGGCTTGTTTGTTTGATTTAGATATCGTATCGAGATTTGTTATTGTTCACTCTCTCTCTCTCTCTCTCTCTCTTCTCTCTCTCTCTCTCTCTCTCTCCTCTCTCTCTCTCTCTCATCCAAATTCCATTGTATTCTATGCGACACATTCATCAACAAAACACTGACGAGACACTAACTTGCGACTCTTCCAACTTGACACCATTCAGAACTGTGATCGTGGACGTGCCAATCATGGTCAGCCCGGCGATGAGCACGCGCCCAAACCAAAGCCCAGACCGAGACAAAAACCGACGGCAGCCATCAGTCTGGATCAAGGCGACGACAGGTTGACAGGCCATGAAGCTGGACCTAGAAGGCAACCACTGAGCGATGCTGGCAACTTGAAGGGCGTCCACCACGCGCCTGGCGGGATGCGCTCGAGTGAATTGCAATCGTCGTTATCTGCTGCACAACCTGTTGAAGACGGTGACCGTCTAAATTATGATAATTACCATGCTGATTACGACTACCAAAAGTCGCGCGCTTCAAACAATTGGATGCCAGCTGAGCGAACCAGCCCACAGTTTGGCAGGAAACAAACACAGTCTGCGTCGTTAGCTATTGGCGATGATTTGCAAACGTCTCGAACATTTCAACCACCACAAGCAAGCACAAGCAGCGAGTCACGAACTAACCAAACCACCCAATTGCATGACGACAACACCAAACCGTCCTTGTTGACCGGAAGCTCAGGCAGGTCGAGCAATGGGTCGTCGCAAGCAGCACTGCAGCCTGCTGTCGCCGAATTGGAACTCGCCAAGCCAAAGAGTGTTAGGTCGCTGATATCACGATTCAATATGATTTGATCATGAGGGCAAGCGGGCGAGTCTCAAAGTTGGATAGGGAAGAATAATAAGCGATAACGATAAATATGGAAATTGCGCACACCTTCGCGATAGAAAGTTGCCCTACCAGTTGCAACTTGCAAGTTGTTAGAGGAGAGTTTTGTGATGATGAATCTCGTTAGATTTGGACTATCTTGTTTGGAAGTTTTTCAGTTTTGAACGATAATCTGGATCTTTTCGATTCTAGCTTTGCAATCACATAAACGATATGGTTCATCATCGTGAGCCTCGCTCTCTCGTCGTCTTTCGATAACCACCAAAAGTATCACGAATGCTAATGATGCAGCCAACAAGCTTTCTTTCTCCAGTTTGACGGCTGCAACACAATCAAACATTCAACATGTGGTTGTGTTGTGGCCCGCAGTTGCGCTTTGTCCATACTTCACCGTCTTAGCGTGCGCACAACAATCATAAATCACTGGCGATAACTCGGCCATTTGATCTTTCTGTCGCCCGCAGCCTGTGTTATTCAAGACAGTTAACAACAACGGTGGCGTTGCCAAGATCGGCGCACAAACCATCTCGGCTAGCTGGTTTCATTTCCCGTCTTCAATTCAACCTCAGAATCTTCATCAAGTTCCACCAAGTTAGGCGCCATTGATAACACTAAAGCGAATATGTTTAGCTTCGATCTGATAAATTGTAAATGGAAACACACTCTCATGCTTTTGCCTGGTGTCTTCTCTTTCTTCTTCTTCTTCTTGCTGTTACACATTCTTCACTAGCAATCTTGATCGACTGTTTGCTTGACGCCAAAATCCTGTTCTCCACCTGCAAACCAGTGTGCTGGTGATGACGTCGTGAAAATGATAAGCATGACGAACCGAGTTGGCCAGTCGGCATGTTGCTATTCATTGGAACCACCGACACTCTTGCCTTGCCATACTCGATTTAGGCGCACCATATAACTCTTAGCCGACCACTCGAGTTCAGATTGCCACTTGAGGCTAGATATTTTATCGATTTCTTCGCAACAAAAATCATATATCACGCAGAACAACTTTAGTTAGACATCGAATCATTTCGCTCGATCATGATGTAATCAAAATGTTGCATTACATGTTGGATCAAAAGCCGATTCCTTCCCGTGACTTCTCACCTACCTGTTGATTCCTCTGACCTTCTGAGGGTCGATTATCTCTTTACGGAAAGTGGTCATCGAGGAAGGCTGTTTGATCTTGGATTTTTGCAGCTTCTCGATTGAAAATGATACGTTTAGCTGTTGCGCAAAAGTCTCGAATTGCAATATCTGATAGAAAAACTGAAAAATTTCATATGTCGCCAGTTTCGAAGATTGCACTTTAGATAAGACCAATCTATCATGTTGATCCAGTTCTGGTGAACGACAACGAAGAAACCCAACTCAACCTCATTTGAACCTGAGCCTCATTGAATCGTCGACAGATGAAATCAGCATCTTGGACACTAGGAAATTACAAGAGTACCGAAGGGGGTAAAGATAGATTCGGTCTTCACTCGATTTTTGCAGCCAAGTGAATTTGTTTGTACGCTGATATTTTTCGGATTCGTGTACGTGATAGATTGAAGCGATAGACGCTTGTTGCCTCTGAGTGAGGTTCTATTGAGATAATATCCGAACACGGTCGTTACAATAATGAATTTATGCAAAAAGCGCTCACAATCAAGAGAATTACCTGTCCGTTTGACCGTCAATCAAGGAACACCCAAAATTGAGTTCATTTTAATCTCGACCATTGTAAGCAGCCACTGTCTTGGATCGAAGTTGATCTAGATCCATTCCGGCATCACGAACCAGAGACGCGAAAGCCGTGTTGTTGTCTTGGATCAACTCGTCTGGAGTGCCAAGCTCCAGAATTCGGCCCGAATCTAACACAATGATACGGTCTGAGTCTAAAATGGTATGCAACCTATGTGCTATCGTGATTATTGTACAGTCCACGAACACCTTTCTGATAGTTTTTTGAACAATCGCATCAGTCTCAAGGTCGACAGAGGCAGTTGCCTCGTCCAAAACAAGGATTTTTGTTTTTCTTAGAATTGCTCTGGCCAAGCAGATTAGCTGCCTCTGACCAACACTAAAGTTCTCGCCAGACTCGCTAACTTGATAGTCGAGACCCATAGTGAGCGTGTTAATATATGCTCTCAAATGAGCCAACTCTAGCGCACGCCAGATATCCAAATCAGAATACAACCGCAATGGATCTAGATTGAACCTTAGAGTGCCTGAAAATAACACAGGATCCTGAGGAATGATAGTGAGACGAGACCGAATGTCGTGAAGACCAAAATTTCTAATATTGAGCCCATCAATCACAATCGATCCTTTAGTTCCCTCGAGGATACGAAACAGCGACAATGACAGGCTGCTTTTGCCTGATCCTGTCCGTCCCTACAATTCCAATCTTCTCACAGGGCTTAATGTTAATAGTTATATCTTTGAGCACCAAGTCCGTGTCTTTGCGGTAGCGCGTGGAGTATTGCCGGTAGTTGATTGCGCCTGACTGCGGCCAATTCAATGGAGGACGACTATCTTCTTTGATCCATTTGTCTTCCTGCTCATTTCCCATATACTCTAGAATGCGCTCAACACTAACAATATGAGTTTCCAAATCAGAATTCATCCGGACAAGCCAACTCAGCGTCTGTGTGATGGACATTGAGTATGATATAGTTAGGCCGGCCGCTCCAGCGCTAACACCGTAGGCTACTGCAAATACTGCCGCCGAACAGGTGATCAAATTGCCAAAAAACTCGAGTAGAATTGATAACCAACGATTCGCAACAACGTTAGGATAGCTACACGATTGATTCCTGTCCACAATATCGTCCGAATATTTGATAAACCTATCAACACAGTTGTAGGCGCGGATTGTACTAACACCTGAAAGGGTTTCATTGAAAATTTGAGTAGATAGGCGATCGGGTTGTAGACTCCAGCCGCTTCAGTTGACGAGTTGTAACAATAAATACCCGTTGAACTAATATGTAAATACAAGCCAATGGCACCAATAGCATTAGTAAGCCCGGAAAAGTGTAGGAGATGATGAAGAGAGTGCTTGAAACTCCCAAAAGACAAGTTGTCCAACTTCTGAATGTGCCAGGAAGAGTAGAGTCCACCACATCGATGTCCTTTGCGAAGCGATTGACCACACGACCCATAGGTGTTGTGTCAAAAAATGTCATCGGCGATTGCATGACACGTTCTAGCAAGCCAGAGTGGAGCTTTCGGGCCTGCCCTGGTCGCGCCTTGACATAATGCCAAAGAACCAATCAAGACGCAGACACATTGCAAGCCTCCAAAGAGAGTGTAGACCAGCACTCTGATAATTCTAAGGTTGGCATCTTTAGCCTTGGCTGGATCAATTGCATCAGACGACCAGAGAGAAAGCCACATGTTGGTGGCCACGTTGAACACAGAGGATAGAACTAAAGCGATGATGATAGCGAACAACCAAGTGGGCGTGTAGGAATCAAAGAAGTACGCAACATAGACGTGGAAGCCAACAGTGCCTTTCTCCATCCTTTCGGGCGTCGATGAGCTTGCCAGTGCCCGTCGGGGGCACTACACAGACTTCAGTGTAGACTCGCGAGTTTTGCTATCTTGACTGGGCGACGGAACCAATTTCTTCGCAATTGCTTTCGGTGTCACATCTTCGAACCCGTTATCCTCCTTTTGATTGACATTATATTGACGCATGATTTCTGCCAGAGTGCCATTGTCGCTATCCATCAGTTCTTGATATGTGCCTGATTCCACAATTCGACCATTATCTAACACGACAACATGATCAACATGAGGCAACACAAACAAACTGTTGGTTGTCAAGATGCGCGTCTTGTCTTTCAAGAGACCGGTTGTCGAACTGAGCACCTCATCGTAGACATGCTTTGCAACATGAGAATCTAACGCACTCAATGGATCGTCCAACAGATATATATCAGAGTTTGAATAACAAGCTCTAGCTATGCTAACACGTTGCTTTTGGCCACCACTTAAATTGATGCCTTTTTCGCCAATCTCAGCCTGGTCGCCGCCGGGCAATGTGTCCAAGTCAGTCTGGAGCGAGCACGCGGCCAAAACTCGCTTGTAAGCTTTCTCATCGCAAGATGATCCGAATAAAATATTATCCTTCACAGACATGTTCTGTATGAATGCTCTCTGTGGAACGTAAGCCAGACTTAGTGATCGACAGATATTGAACCGGCCGGAAATGCGATGCATCTCGCCAAGAATGCTTGATATCAGCGAGGATTTTCCGCTTGCAACTTGTCCAACTATGGCGACAAAACTTCCGCGTTTTACCTGCAAGTTTATGTTCTTGAGAATTGGTTGAGGCCCAATGTTTGGCTTCCCATCGGAATCATTTGCGTCCGAGTTTTTAGCTGTCCATGCCATAGTGGCACCCTCGATTGTGATTGCGTTCGGTTCATCGTTTCTCGTTACGTACTCCACAAGCTCGTCACTATTGAAGAACTTATTCAAACGTCGCGACGAGACTATGGTGAGCACCAATGAGCTTACCAATGAGGGCAGCATTGTCATTGGAAATCTTAGCAGATTGAACAAACTTATTGAGACAAAGGCCTTTTCTGCGTCCAAAACATTTGCTTCATCAACGCTTGAGTAAACAGCAAACGTTACACAGGCCACCATGAAGGGGCTACAGTTCCACAAGAAAACCTGCGCCGCATCAAACGTAAGGAATCTCCGTAAAAATCCGAGTTCGCGATTCCTGAAATTGAATAAATTTGATATGAATGAATTTTCCCAGGCATATAATTTGATGACTCGAATGCCGCTAAATACCTCATTGATATGTTTGATGCGTTCGTCTTTGGTTTTCATCAGTTTGATTTGTGTTATCTTGATTCTGTTCGCTACGTAAGCATTACAAGGCAATACAAGCGCCATGCAAGAGACTCCAGCAAATATTGGCCAACCAAGTTCGCGATATAATAATACAATCGCGAGTACTATTTGGAGTGGTGCGCTCCAAATGAGATTGGCATAGATGAGCAAATCCTGGAAGCGTTGGGCATCCACGCTCATCAGGTTCACCATTTCACCACTTGTTGATTGTATTCGCGAGTTGCCACTCAGCAGCAAAGCCTTGCGGTAGACTGCTCCCATTATCATGGCTCGAGTGTGAAGCCCAATCAGCTGCATCCGATAGAAATAACTACCTATAACAATAGATTGAACTGATGGCACAATCAAGAGTAGTAGCGCGAATAGGAAACCATGCCACTGAGGTTGGTTCGAGTTTAGGTAAGCTAGAATTGCTTTCAATATCAATGGGACTGTGTATTGAAGTAAATCTTGAATGAGCTTTAGCGAGGCTGCAATTAACAATTTTGTTGTGAAAAGTTTCAACAAAACTTTCATTGTATCATTAGGTTGTTGGACTTCCCCATTAGCTAAATAGTACGTTTCATCCTTCTTAGACCGAGTCTTTGGAAACTTTCCGTGACCAGGCACGACAGAAAACCGGTGACAAAGTACCACACCTGTCGCGTTGTAATGTTTTCCAAAGATTGGACAGTGTAAGCTGTGATCTGTAACCAAACAGCAAGAATCTAGTGAACCACCAATAAGTGATGCTAGAGAAATAACTTGCATAAAGCTCGGGGCTTGTTGGACGTACATCGTCACTGTTACCTTGATCATCTGGCTCCAGTACAGGTATATCACCACGACATTCAAATACAAATAGTACAAATAGAACAGGCAAATGTATGTAATCAATATAAGATACGATAGTGTTAAGTACATAGGCATCACTCGGCGATGTTATCACAGAGTAATAATCAATTGATGTACACACAAGTGCCACCAACAAGTAGATCCAAATAGGACCACTTGTGTGTATACCAAATTTGCGCTGGTAGTGATATGTAATACCTAAAATAAGATAACATAACGATTGTATAAGAGGAGCTGTGATGGCGGATATAGCGATGGTTTTTGTTTCACTCTCAAGAGAGTCATCCCGCAGAGATGGAGATCGTCCAGACCGTGCATATCCTTCCAGCTCTTGGTGTGATAGAATTCCATATATATAGCTAGAAAGCTCTAGAAATTTCATACAAAACAACACAAAAACCAACAACAACCTAATAACATTAAAATAATTCCAGGGAACGGTCTTTTTGTCACTCGATTTGGCCGACGGATGTTGGAAAATTCATTCAAGATGGTTAACAAGAATATGCAAGCCGGCACGCCAACCAGAAATGTGTCTCTAAAGCAGGGACTGAGTTGTGGTCTGTCAGTATGCCAGGTTGTGTTCAAATCTAAGAATTTTGAGTTGCAAACTTGCATGGTTGAATAGTTTATCATTTTGCTGTTGATTTCTCTATCGAAGTATTCGATCTTGATGCTTGTAGTTTCAAACAAGAAGAAATTATCAACAAATGGCCGTGAGACATGCCATCCGTTAGTACACCAACAATGTGTTCCTGTGTCTTATCTCACAATGTATCACCTATCACTTGAAAGGTTCATGATTGTGTGCACTACATGTGAGCCAATGAAGAACTCACACGTACGTCATGTATAAATCCATTTATGAAAGAGAAATCTAGATCAGATATTCATTTTGAGACATGAATGTAACAAAGTGCATTTCAAGATAATACCGCAAATATTTTAGAGTCAGCTCAAGTTAATTTCAACGAATGCTATCAAATAAACGAGAAAAGAATAAAACCTGAACGAGTTAACAATTAGTTATTGCATCAGTTTTATCTAAACTAAATTTCACAATATGGTGACAAACAAACAAATCCATTGTGGCGAACATGACTCCTCAAGTTAGGCTTCTTAATTAAACTATCGGGATCGATTCATTTTATAAAATAACATCTGTAGACTTGAATGGGAAGGTTTGCGTCTAATATCAAATGTTGTTCATATTGGCTTGAGTTTGTCTCAGTTCGGAATTTCTCTTGTTGCTGTTTTGGGTTCATTTTTAGTTTTGTTTTGTTTTGTTTTTGTATCAAAATATGTGTTTTTGCTTGTTTTGGGGGCCTGGGGATTTTATGTTTGGATTCATATCATCAGCTTTGTTCCTCAGCTGATCCTTGATGTCACCAGTTCAAAGTTGAGAAGAGCAAAGTTTTAATTTGCCTCTCTACACTTACAACATGAGACATCTGAAGCAACCAAAGTTAAATCAACGCCAAAGATTCCTCACTATACTCTTTAAATAAGTATTCCATCTCATGTGTTAAGGTGTTGTGTTTGTTTATGTCTTCGTTTTGTGGGATGATAGCCATGACATGTGACACAGATACAGATCGCGTCCAGTTCTAATGAGGCACAACTGCTTGTCAGCTTTAAAGACCATTTCATTGGTCTTTGAACCATAATAAATAGTTGATCTGATTAAAATGGGAGAACTGTGTCTGGTGTCAACAATATCTTGAGGCTTTCAATTTTTTTTACCGGGATTGAATTCTTGACTGCTTTTATGTGCTTGATTGTTTTCCAATAAGTTCTTTAAAATGTTAGTAGAAATCCGCGAGAACACTCAAACAAATGTAATCGAAACCGTTGTCGCTGTTCGCCAGCTGTGATTGTTTTAAATGCCCTTCAATTTAATTTGTTGTTGTGTCAATGTTGTTATTTGTTGATGGATTGTTATTTCCTAAGTTATCTCGGCCGGCACCACTAGCGCCCCCGCCCCCTCCGCCGCCAGCGGCCCCATTCAGACTGCTGGCCCACTGGCTAAACTGTTCTGATGTGATGTATGGGTTCCGTTTGACTATTGCACGCGGCTTGTGCTGCAATTGGTTACTAATACTGTTTTGGCCTATTAGATTAGTCGTAGATGTTATTTGATCACTATTGTTGCTGTTGTTGCCCAATTGTTGTTGTTGCTGCTGCTGATATGGGCTGCTGAAGTTTTTTGAATTTTTCCTATTCATCAGATCGTCAATAACTTTGTTCAATTGTTTAGTGCTATTCATCAGAGTTACATGATCAGTTCCATTGTTTGGTCCACTGCCGTTCGTTTGCTTGCTTAAGCGATGCTGATTGTTATAATTAGTTGGTAACGATGCGGCCGCTCCAGCACCCGCCTGGCTTAGCAACATTTGCACTTGATCCAGAGACATCTTGAGATCAATTTCAGTCAGTTGGCCACCATTGTTTGCCTTCGATGAAAGATTTTTTGCGTCACTGTTGTTGTTGTTGTTGTTGTGGCAGCTTGTGCTTGTCGGCGTTGAAATCTTCATTGCCGAAAGTGAAACTGACGACGGCGATTGGTTCATTTGATTGTGATTGTGGCTGTGGTGGTGTTGGTTGTTGTTAGCTTGGTTTTGTCTGATCAATTGGTGACCGCCACCAATTGAATAGTTGCCATTGTAATCGAACTGCTGGCCGCCGGTGCCAGCCTTCAAGAGGCTCGACTCATTATGGGCAAACAACTTGTTGCTACCACCGCCAGTCGTAGAACTTGACACAAAGTTGTTGCCATAATTCTGATTGTTAGTTTGCTGTTGTTGTTGTTGTTGTTGTTGTTTCTGTAACATTGAATAATCTTCCATCTCGCCCAATCGATAGAGGCTCTTTGCGCTGCTTGAATGAGGCAACGCATCGCGTTTCATGGCAGCCGCAGCTTGGTTTCCGCCAGTTGGTCCATTCAGTCCACTGCCGCCGCCGTTACCGCCCAACAAACCAAAATGTTGCAAACTAGTCTTACGGTGTCTAGACGGCAAGCCGGTCGCTGGCTGTTGGTGGGCCGGATTCGGATTAGAGTCCATTACTGACGAAGTTGAACTGTCCACTTGGCCTATCGAGGCAGGTTGTTGTTTGTTGGCCAATAAATGCGAGTCGCGAATCACACAAGTGGCACTGGTCACATGAGGTGTATGCTGCTGCTGTTGTTGTGGTTGCTGTTGAGCTGCAACGAGATTCGTGTTCGAGCGCAGACTTGAACCAGTCAACGATTGAGGATGAATGCCGCCGCTGCCAAATTTACTCGAACAAATGGTCAGTGTTGATGGTGCTTGCGATAGGCTTAGGTGGTTGTGATGATGGCCGGTGGCAAGCATGTCAAGTGTTGAATCGGCTAGCGAGGGCGAGTTTTGGTTGTTACTGAATTGTGTTGTATTCACGCAAGATTCGCCATTGCTCACCAATAGGTTGGAGGCCGGAGCCGCGACACAACTAACTCGACGAACGACATTGCCACTCGGGTCTCGATTTATACGAGTCAACTGGCTCAGGCCGCTTGCAGCCTCGTTCATGGTCAGATCGTAGCTCATCTCAGCTTGTTGAATTTGGCGCTGGTTAGCCGAAATGAATTGCTTGTTTGCATGAAGCAGAGCGTTGCCAGTTATCATTTGGTGCGTGTCATTCGAAACACCAGACTGGGTTTGGTTTTGAATATGTTGTTGCTGTTGCTCGTCCATGTTTCCCACAATGCTCAACAGACCCCTCTGGGCTTGCTGGCCGGTGGCCGTGGTGAACGCCTGTCGAGCGCCAGATTGTTTCTGTTGGAAATCCAACAAGTTTCTATGGGCAATCTGCACGCTGTCCTGTTGAGACTGGTCCTGATTCTGGTTCTTGCTAAAGATTGACTTCAACGAGCTTAGATTGGTCCTGTTGTTGTTGTTGTTGTTGTTGTTCAAAACGAGCTCGCCAGCCGAATTGTTATTGCAATCAATGTCCATGTGTTGCTGGTTGGCGTCGTCCTCCTCCATTTGTTCACTTAAATCTTCTACTTGCTTTGCTGATATCACAGTTGATGCCTGTTGCTGGCTGGTTGCAGCCGATGCTAAATTGACCAGATTCCGTTGGAGCAACTGATTGGCGCGCTGTGCCAAACTGGTTGCTTTCGAGAGGGTTGCTGTGGTTAGATTGCCATTCTGATGCTTGCTACTGTTGTTGTTTATGTTTAAACGCAGATTTTCAAGAATGTTGCCACTTCCAAATAGACTCTTGCCGGATGCCGACGAGCTTGATGTATCGCTGCCACCAGATGAGACGCCTGACGAAGCAGACAACAACAGTTGTTGTTGTTGTTGTTGTTGTTGCTGCTGTTGTTGGGCATTCATAAGCTGGTGGTGGGCAAGTAGGGCTGTCTGTTGTTGTTGCTGACCGGCGGTATAGCTCATTTGGCTAACGCGTCTCACATAATGAGCGAGCCATGGGTGACGCAACGCCTCGTCAGGTGTCATTCTAAGTCTGGGATCCCACTCGAGACACCGTTCAAGGAAGTCAATGAAGTCTTGTTCATCACAATTGAGCAACACCGAAAGTGGGCGCGAGCCAATGCGTCGTCGTTTGTCCTTTGAATTGACCAAATTGCGAGGATTGTTCTTTGAGTCAAAGAACAAACGTCTACGAGTGGCAGCTTCAAGAACACTGGCAGGCGGAAGGGAACAAACCTCCATGATGCAACCAAGCTGATCGGATTCGTTTTCGCCAGCAAACAGTGGTTCGCCAGTGTACAGTTCAGCCAGAATGCACGCCAACGACCACATGTCGATGGGTGGCCCATAAGGCAGGCCAAGTATAACCTCTGGCGATCTGTAAAAGCGAGACTGAATGTAGGTGTATATGCGTTGGTTAGTGAAACAAGACGAACCAAAGTCGATTACTTTGATCGAGCTGCTAGTTCGGTCGCGCAACAAAATATTCTCCGGTTTCAAATCGCAATGGATAATCTTTTCGCGGCTTAACATTCGCAAACATTGCACCAGCGAATAAGCAAACTTTCTGATGAGATTCAAACTAAAGCCCTGATAAGAGTTGCGCTTGATTAGCTCGTACAGGTTCATGTTGAGTAGCTCAAACGTGATGCACAAGTGGTTCCTAAAATAAAAGTTGTCAATCATCCGGATGACAAACTGGCAGCCGGCATTGGAGGAGTTCTGTTGCTGTTGTTGTTGTTGCTTAAGTTGCTCTTGTTGTTGTTGTTGTTGTTGTTGTTGTTTGGTTGCTTGTGGGCCTCCCGGCGAGACACCCGCCGAGTTGGTGAGATGCGGACCTGACGACGATGATGAAAGCGAGTAGTTTGAGGAACTGGGCGAGCTGTTGGACGAGCTGCTTGTCGAACCGGTCGAGTTGGGCGTGACCTTTTGTGGTTGTTGTCCACCAACACCGCTAGTCGCATGTTGCTGTTGCTGCTGTTGCGGTTGGCCTGTGTTGCTCAATAGTTGCTGTTGTTGGCTCGCGGCCGCCTTGTCACAACACCGATTCAAATGCTCGAGAATCTTCACCTCAATCAGGGCTTGCTGGTGGAAGCGCTTCTTGTTCCTAATAATCTTGAGTGCCACATCCTGGTTAGTCTTGTGATCGCGTGCCTTCACCACCTGACCAAAAGAGCCGCGCCCAATCACTTGGAGTATCTCGTAACGGTAGGCAATGTGATCGTGGATCACCTTGATATAACTTCCGTTGTCGTCGTCGAAGCCTTCGTTTGGCAGGGTCTCGTCGTTTATCACCTTGTTTGCGCTTGCATTCAAACCTAGATAGTAGACTGGCTCGTCCTGGTATTGGAGGATTTCTTTGCGCTCGTAAGCCGTTAGCGAGTCGCCGTACTTGGCGAGCGCCTCCTTGACGGTCATCGGGCAGCTCATCTTGATTCTGGTTGTCTTCGTTGGTGTGTTTCGTCTTTGCGTGTGTTTGATGTGTCTAATTAAACTTGTTTAGTGTTTTGAATGTTTCCTATTTGCTTGCTGTATGCTTGCTTTCTTGTCAAACGGTTTTTGTTGTTACTATTGCACTCAAGTTGATTTGTGTCTGCAATCTAGACCAACCTCTCTTGATTGGCTCGCTGTTGGTCGTGCCAAAAGAGAGGCTTCAGTTTTTAGGTTCAATTACGTGTGCTCGTCTCTATTTGATGACGGCCGATTGGTTTGATATTGGCGGCGTTGCAAACTTGAGCCTCGAGAATTTGACCATCGGCATATTGTTAATTTGCTTGAGATGATTGGTGTGCCTCTGTTTGTTTCTTATCCTACTTCTTGACAAACTCTTCTCAAAGCGCACTAACGATGACTTGATTCTCAAAAGTAGCAATCTAAATGCACAAAGAATGCATGAATTGTGCTCGCTTGTGACAAGTGTATTTCTGACTGAACGTTCTCTTCTCGCTTCACTTCGTTTGGTGTCTGGTTCAAACTCGTTACTCACTTTATTACGACTTTATTGCACAAAATTTGTTAAATTAAAATCTTTTATATTTCTGTTTATGTGAATATGAACTCGTGTTATTCAATTCAATGCACTGCTCTCGTTTTATTTAATGTTCTCTCCGGTTGTTGAATCACTCTGTCGTGTGTGTTCAATGTTGTGTGTTTGCTGTCAATCGTGACCGATCAGAAGGTGAGGCCCGAAATGATGAAATGAATCGTTTGTTGCGACGTGCGCGTCGCGTTCTCTCAAATCGCCACCCGACAAACACAACAAACCCAATGAGCATAAGGATCACACTCAGGTCTCATCACAAATCGTTGTCGTCGTTGAGTTTGCCGAGTTGGATCAACTCGTTAAGAGGCAAAAGATTGTGAAGAGACACCCTCGTGCGCCTGCTCCCAACAAGACTATTCACTTGGCCTTCTCTCAAGCCCGATGATTCTCTAACTGACAACAACAACAACAACAACGACAACAACAAACGAGACCACGTCTTGTAACTGCTCGCCAAACACTCACTCACAAACTGCCGGTCGGCTTCTTGCAAAACCACGACCGATGTAAACTTTAAACTCTCTCGAGCCTAACCTCGGCCAGACTGAACTCACGGCCGATGAGATGCGATGCGATGCGACGCGATGAATGGACTCTAAACTGTCCGTCTGTCTGTCTGTCTGTCTGTCTGTCTGTCTGTTTGTCTGTTTGTGCGTCTCAAGCTCACTGGATGACTGCAACTGGCCGGCTAATGTCTCGTCGTCGTCGTCGGCGCGAATATGCTTCACGACGCCTCCCTCTCTCGTTGTCTAACATCTAAAAAGCGTCGCCGTCGGGCAAGGCTTATACTGGTAGCTGTTCGAGGCAGCAGCATATTCTCTCATCTCGAATTCCAAGTGAGATGATGGTTCAACTCGCCCATTCACAGTTCATTCCCATCTCTCTCTCACTCCGGCCAACTGGAAGCCTTGCCGAAGCCGACCCCAGTCACAGAGAGTTCAATGTTCGCTGAGTTACGCCAGCCGCGAACGGAGGCAATGGCCTTTGAGAGCGCGCTGGCCGCTCTGCCGTTGCGTCGTCGTCGGCGTTGCGTATGTTCGTGTGTCGCACTGCGCAAAGTGCGCGTCTGCAAGCTGTGCGCTTGCTCAAATTAAGCCCCAGCTTTTGCGTTCAAACAAGCCTGAAACGCGCACTAATTCACGCAAGCAACACAGAGGCGTGCGCACTGCAAACAAGTGAAACTTCGACCGCACAGGCCAAACTCGGCAACTGGCGGGCGGCGCGCACGACGGAGTCACGGCTTTGGGGCGGACGCAATGCTGCAAAAGTTGTTGCGTCGTCGCCGCCTTCGCCGTGGTCGAGATGCTCTCTGGGCAACGAAGAGAGCGCGCCCCTCGCTTGATGTGGCCGAGAGAGTCGCTGCTGTCGCGGCCGAGGTGAACCCCCTCCGCCGTTGGAGCAACGCGCAGACGGCGCGAGATCGAGCGTTGCGCAACACGCAGATGCAACACAGGGCCACCACTTCCACAAGCAGAGCGCTTCTGCCATTGCTTCTGACGCTGCTGCGGCTCGTTGCAGCCGCGCCGCCAGTCATCGCCGAGGTCATCGACTTCCCCAGTCATCGCGACGAACTCGACTCTTGGCGCGTTACGTCGCAAGCAACTTTGCCCCCCGACAAACGAACGCCCGGCTAGTTGGACTGGCCACTGGCAACGCCGGCCGCAACCACCAAGACGAAGACGACGACGGTCAACACGTTGACGACCAGACAAAACAACGACGACAACCAGATCTACAAGCAACATTCTAATCCGCCACGAACTGCAGACGATAGACGGGCTCTGGTGTTGAATTGCTTGGTTATTAGGCAAACTCGTGTGTGCCAAAATGCATTCACCAAATAGACAACTGGTGTTGCAACGATACAAGCTTGTTGACCTCGATACTCTGTCCACATCGTTCGATTGAACGGCGGACTCCTTTCGTCTTTGCCAACACTTGTGCAGCTCAATGACATTGAACTGATGAACAGGCAAACTGTACATCAATCAGATCAGATGATCGACTAGATTTGAAACATTGTCGTCACAGAATGCTATGCAAACACAATCTCAGCTTGTTGCAAACACGGACATGCTCGCGATTAGCGCTTGCGAGTTGGATTGTTTTGTCGTCAAACACCTCTTCTTCAATTTGTGTATGAAGTTCGGGTTTTGTGTACGATGAGTAGGGGGTACCGTGACACGCTAGCGCTTTTAGAGGGGACAAAGCGACTTATCGCCTACCGCGAATGAGGACATCAAAGTGCTCGTGGCATACACTGCCCGCCTTTGTGGACGTGTAAAGGTTGCATCGCGCGCACTTCGCGCGCGCTCTCTTTCTCTCTCTCTCTCTTGGCTCGTTCCGGCAAACTTTTAGCGCGCCTCAACTCTTCCGAACTTCGAAGAATAAATAAACCAACAAACACAAAGATGTCCGTGCAAATAACGTGCAGAAGATGCTCTCTGATGGTGGTCGCCTATCGAAACTATCATATTCTGCCAACAACAAAATCAATTAATATTTGCAAGTTTTGGTCAAATAATGAGCCAAATCAATCACAATGTTCGCCTTCTCAATTTGGAAGGCAACGCCAAGCGAAAAAATACTCAAAATGACCGCACCACAGTCAGATGGGCAACCGACTCCACTCACACCCCTCGATTGATTAGCACCGATTACGATCCTCAAACTGGAACGTATCAGACTAACCGATTTGATGCTTGCAATAACCGGCCACAAATTAACACCACCGATCCATGCCAGCCACAAACAAGCCAAAAACGAATGGGCGATGATAGTTTGAGATATTACTTGAGAAATGTGCTCTCATCAACAACAACCGCCAGCTCGACAGCAACCACATTCAAGTGGTTCGAGTATCTAATCTCGTACCTGTTCTACTTGAACGTGTTCATGTCCATTCTAAACACTTTATTACTTTCGTTTCTTGTTAAATCACTTCAAATGAATGGTACGCAAACTATATTGTCCAGAGAAGGTACGAGGCTTGTTTGGGACGAACATTCCGAAAGTATAATCTTGGATTTGCCAGTCAGTTTAAGAGGTGATAAATTTCTATCCGTTGGCACTATCGAGTCCAATCAAGACAGACCATTGATCATAGAGCATTTCAATGGTAAAGCTAACCGTTTGGCGACCATCCAAACGGCGGGCGACCAATTTCAACCTTTAAACGTGAACAAGAACAAGATGGGAGGACAAATATTGATAAGTGCACAGTCTAAATTATTGTCTGAAAGTCGCACTCCAAATGAGGCAAACTATATTCTTCTACCGAATGAACTGTCGCACTTGCCTGGCGAGAGAGGACACAAACGACGACGACGACCCGTCGAGATTGTAACCAACTCGTTGATTCTTAATCAGCTAAACGATGGTGAGCATCTTTCAACTCAAAAGGATGCACCACGCAACGCTGATTCCAGAAGCCACAGCTACGGTGTCCATGCACCGACGACAGCGGCAACAAACACTCGCAATGATCAAGCGAAGCGACAAAACAACATGCAGACAATGATTCAAGCAAACAGTAGACGTTTGCTCGAACTGGACGGTGCCAACCAAACAATAGTCTTGCCACTCCTGAACAAGATCGACTTGTTTCCTTTGAGCTCAAAGACTTTGTTCGTGAATGATGAACTCAGATGTAACTCGGCAATCAATGGCAGGCTCGATGATCATTTTGAGTAAGTAGCAGCTTGGAAATATTCTGTCGCGCTTGTTCTCTTAGTTAAAGCCCCCTCGAGCATAGTTTCATACATCTACGTTGAACGTAATGAACTCTCGTAATTGGAACAACTCGCCCTTGTGTGTTGATGCGGATAGAACCGAGATGAAAATGTGAATGTTGTCGCGCTCCTGCGAACTCATCTCTTACGCAATCTATCGGGCATTTGTTGCATGAACCGAGAAGCGAAGAGTTTATCATTTAACACAATGGCACAACTGCCCCTTGTGAGTAACGACGACGACGACGACGACGAACGTCGAAAAGAGCCTCCAGCCTAATGATTTGAAGCGCTCGTTTCATGCCGCTAATCTTGCTTTCAAGTAGAACCAGATAGAGCTTGATTAATTCTAATTAACTTGTCTCAACTTCAACTGTGCGAGTGCATAGTAAACTAACCCAAGACTTCACTTCAAATTTCAATCCTCATCATTCTCTTTGCGTAACACCAAACAATTATACAATGTGCCACACCAACGCTTGAAGTGTACAAACGCGTTGGGGAAATTTGAGCTTCCAAAGTGGGCGAACACTTCGAATTGTATCGAAGTCAGCCAAATTGGATTTGGCATCAACGCGACTTCTAAGTTTAGAGGCGCCCACACTCAGGTTCAATGTTCCACAAACAAACAAAGTGTTTGTCTCAAACGGAATCAAGTTCTTCGATTTGGACCAGGAGAAGCAGAGTTTAACTGAAAAGGACGACGAGCAATTATCAGGACAGTATTTGGATAGTAATCAAAATTTATCGTCGCCCTCGTTGGAAGCCTTCAAGCTGGTGCTCGTCGGCGATATCTTGATGGCGGCACCAGATTAAGTTGACTCCCAGCGTTAGTTGTGTTTAGTTTGCATGAATTGAAACTTGCAAGGGTATTACATGTTGGACACACATAGACACAGACGTTTGCCGCTCACGATTGTGAAAGCTTTTTATCTTATATGATGTAGCCACAAACGCACAAATTACAAATATGTGATTGTGTGAGATTAAACAAACAAGCCAAGAGACACAAAATGTATGCCGGGACGGGATAGAAAAAAGGCGCACACAAAATTAGGTAGGCGAGGGTTCATTGTGTGTCTGTGTGTTTGGTTGGTGAAGTTGCTCTAAATTCTCATCCCTCGACTATCAATCATCCAACACGGTGCATGACTGAGAACAAGCAGGTGTGCGTGCGTTTGCGAGTGTTCCCCTTTCGGCTGATCCACTTCCGAGCAATTGCCGGCGACGGACTGAATCAAATCATCAATTTTGCCCAGTCACTTGCTAACATCACTGTCGGCGTCGTCGTCATTGTGAACACCGAAGCAACAAGTTGCCGGCTCGGGCAGTGATAAACAGCGACGAGATCAGGCCAACTAGACTGCTCTTGTCTAGTTGCTTGCCAGCTGATGGCCAGAAGCAGCAATTGCGATGAGTTTGACCATCGCCACCCACTCACATGCAACACGGCAAGGCCGGCGCCGGATCCGATTCACAGTTTGACGATCAAGTCAGCGGCTGCCGCAATTGAGCAACACTCGCAGCGATCTCAAACAGCTGCTCACAACGAGTCTCCTCTGCTCAATCGTATTGAACATAAACAGTTAGCCAATCGGTGAGCTTCTTTGCGAGGATAAGAAGACAGAATCCGCACACAGCATACAAACACTCATCCTCATCATCGTCTTCATCACCACCAACAACGGAACAAACTCGAACCAGATGATGGCTCGCAAGGCGTTCCGTTATCAAGGAGCGGCGAGCCATCTTGACCGGCGGCCTCTTGAGTTGACTCCGTGGTTAACATGCACCTTTCCAGCTGGTCGCTATCAGTCTCCAGATTGCACAGCTGCAAATTCAACAAGGCTACATTATCGCTCGCTCTCGCCTTCTTGGTCAAGGCTTCGCTTTGGCGCATTTGATGTGCTAGTTGGCTTTCTCTCTCTCTCTATCTCTCTCTCTCTCTCGTTCTCTCGCCGTAGACACCACACAAACAAGCTTGGCTAAGCGGCGAATCCTTTATTTCCAAGATGAGCAGCAAACAGGTGGCCTAATTCCTGAATGCATCCACCAACTTGGCCGATTGTAACCGGCCGTGCTTAGTTCTGATGCTGTTTTTGGCGCACTCGCCAATGGTGGTGGCAGATGATGATTGGTCACGTTGATAAATTGAACAGCTATCGTGAGCCGACCTGATGATGAGCAAACTGACGATGGAAATCTCAATCTGTCGACGGTCATAAAATGAAAGGATTGCTTGGAATGTAGTGTCTGAACTATGAGACAAGCGCAATTCCATTTGATAAGAGCAAAATTTGCGTTCGCTCGATGCAACCATCAGAGTGGTCGTTTGATTTTTATTTCCTGGTGTCAACTGCAAAAGAAAAGGTTTCACAGATCCGAATATTTGAATGACTCTGTCCAGTTAGGTACTTGGTCGAAGCTGTCGGGCAAGTTTGGTCTGATTTTAGGTCCCAGTTTGCTTAGTTTCAGGTCAATCGGTTCCTGGTTGTCATAAAGAACGGGCGCCTGCAGAATGATGATTGCCTGGCCCATGATACAAATTGAACTGAACACGATCAATAGAAGTCTATCCATAACGGTGGCGGCGTAACGCCAGTCATCCTCGATCTAAAAGACGGATATCAGATGAGGTTGATGATTTGGATTGATTAGAAGAGATGGTTTAATGTCGAGTCAATAAGATAAGATTCAAATTTGGTCAAGTTTTGATTCGCTCAGACTTACCTTGTTGTGGTTTTCGCGATTTTCCATTCGTTTTGCGACAAAATCCAAGCTCAAAAAGGCGTTCTTGATTTCGTGATGGTCAATCTCGCACAAGCTTATCGTTTGTTCCTTGTAATCGTCTCGGGCTCGGCCTCGTTTCCTTGCAAGCTGGTTGCAAGTGCACTCGTCGGGCCGACTTGAGCCACAATGAACCAGTTTAGTTTTGCTAACCTCTTCGCATTTTTCGTCGTCGCGTCGTTTCATCAAGAGCACTCTGGGAAGTATCTCGAGATAAAGACAACGTTCAAATCGGGACATTTTATGTGAGGACGCATTTCTAAAGCTTATGTTGAGCACGTAGACTGTGGCCACCACCGAAACAGTGACCAGAGTGAGCGTGAATAGAAGATATTGGCCTAGAAGTGGAACCACAAACGAGGTTGGCGGAATGATTTCAATCAGACAAAGCAGGAACACGTCCACAGAGAGAACGATTGAAATAGTCAGGGAAATCTGAGTTGAGAAATAGGATAGATAGATAGGGGGGTTTGGTTAGTTAAAATTTGAGTTGGCATTGGATGTTGTGAGATTGGAAGTTCTGAGGCGCCATCTGGAAGAGTTCAATTGAATCAAATTCTGGGATCAATGGAGATTCGATCTCGGAGGTTATCATGGTTCATGTACAATCCTAACCAAGAGCTTTTAGTTTTCATGAAGACGCAAGAAAAGATTTCGTCTGCCTTGTCTGATTTGATCCTCTAAGACTTTTGCCTGCTAGGCCGGCCCGATAATTGGCAATCGAACGAGAAAAAGTGCAACTCGTTCTCGCAAACTTTGAAAAACACAACACTCACAAGTGGTTGTGCGGTCTTTTCTCTGCCGGCTGAAAGTGTCAAATCCTTCTCTTGAGCAGCTCTATTCACTCTTAACTCACAAATCATCATGACTCAGCGCGTGTTGCTCGCCGCCTAATGATTGTTACTCGTCGTTGGCTTTTGAACATTCATCGCAACTTCAACCCAACTTGATTGGGTTGGATTGGCGAACAATCCATCAATCTCGAACAGTGGCCAAGCCAAGCCAATCAGAGCGACTCCCAACTTGGTTTGAGGCGTTAACGCAGATGAAATAAATGGATCGAGCGCGCCTGGCCGTTGCAAAGTTTGGGATCAAATCAATGATTTCGGTTTTCGAAGTCACGGCTTGCGGCAAGCGCAACTAGCGAACATTGTTCGCTTTCCGGAAAGCAAGCC
This sequence comes from Bromus sterilis, assembly GCA_950022295.1. Lineage (NCBI taxonomy): Eukaryota > Viridiplantae > Streptophyta > Magnoliopsida > Poales > Poaceae > Bromus > Bromus sterilis. The sequence continues at coordinate 24,702 of CATLOQ010000231.1, forward strand.
TAGCTTGCTGTCTGGAGGGCGGTTTGCCGCAAACAGAGCTGCATTTGTGTGTGTGTGTGTGTGTGAGTGAGTGAGTGTGTGTGTAAGTTGTCCCGAGAGAGTTGCCAAATGATAATTGAAAAGGCAAAGTACGACAAGCAACGAGATCTTGGCCCCTCTTGTTGAGTCTAATGAATAAAATGTCGACTCGCGACGGTCGCGCTCATGTTGATGGTGACTTTCGCGCGCTCGACCAGACTTGTCCAGGCGGCCAATTCAGCCGACGGCGGAGCCCTTCCATTAGCGCCTAACGCCCTC